>OX411312.1:40807158-41032158 GCA_948150685.1 Rhaphigaster nebulosa | reverse complement strand
CGTTAAAGGCGCGATTTCATTATGCTGTACACAGTAATTAAACATGTTAAAAAGCCACCCGTATATTTTATTTTGCTATTACTATTTATATTCAAGAATATTTTTAAATAAATCGGGGCATTTCATCGGGTATAAGACTCTCAATAGAATCGATTTTTGTAGAACAAAACAAATTTCACTCATGGCTAAAAAAAATATTGTTTTATAAATAATAATTATATTATTTCATAATCTTCTTCGCAGTTTAACATTATACTCATTTGATGCACTTTTATTTGCTTTTTTATCCATTCCCTTTCGATATTTTTGCAGCGATTATCGGTGGATATTGATATCTGGTTTTGCAATATCGCAAAACATCGATTATCAATATTTTGCTTTCGGTGTTCCAAACCTAGTACTGAAGAATATCTAGTTTGATTGGAAATTCATTAACCTTTGTTAATGCTCAATTAACGCTTTTCCGTTTGCGAATTGTTTAACGGTACCTTTATACGAAAGGTAATAGATATCTTTTCATCAGTTTTAATCATAGTACAAACTATGATAGTTTGTCCGGATGAAATTCCTAACCATTGCTTCCTGAGCTACGAGAACACATTCCCTACCGATGACCGAGGAAAAGTTTAATTACTCTGGAAGTTTTGTAATTAGGAAGAAATGATGTTTGCTGCAGCGAATGGAACAAATTAAAACCAGAACGAGGAGGTCATTATTCCCCTTTCAGTTAAATAGGGCGGGAATCAAAGACCTCGCAGAAATATTAAGCTCAGAGGCACTCTATTCCTTAAAACACCGGACTTAGGAATCGTCCAAGTGAATGAATATCTTTTATGACTTATTCCGTTGTCGTTAATTAAATAAGTAAATGTGAGTGTATGTATATGTATGTATATATATATATATATATATATATATATATATATATATATATATACATAATAATAATACAAGAAGGATAAATTATTTGATTTTTATAAAAATTTACGTAATAGAAAATTCGGAATTATAGGAAGATGGTGTATATATATATATATATATATATATATATATATATATATATATATATATATATATATATATATATATATATATATATATATATACGGAATCGGTTTTCAGATTCCGTTGAAAACAATGCTTCCTTTACTTCGTACTAGGAAATAATAACATATGTTTCTTTTTTCCTTCTGCTTATTTTAATCCTCCTGTTACACTTCCATACATCCAATATTTATGAGAGACTCTTTTCCAGGTGTCCCTTCACAATTTCATAATTTAATATACAGCTTTTACATAAATGAAAAAAATTTAAAATTGGTGAAATGTTATCATTTTTAATTCGCACACCTTATCACTAAAATAAGCTATAGAAAAAATAAATAAATAAAAAGATAAGAATAAATAAGATAAGAATAAATAACAATAGTTATAAATATATATTTTTTAAATAATCAAAAACAAAAACTTATTTTAAAACAATTTTCGCCAATGTTGCATAGAACATGTGTTAAGATCTCTTGGAGTGATGTACTGTCTCTAGTTGGTGTCTTTTTTAGACAGTTGATATGAGATGTGTGCCTAAACTTCCGAAACCTTAACTGGTTAGTTCCTGGTATTTGAGAGACTCAAGGGTTTGTTTTAGGAATCATCCAATTATACCCAAAAGATTTATTTCAGTGTTATTAAAACGGCGTTACGTGACGTAACATTCTATAGGAGCGGCGCGGTTGTAACGCGACGAATCGTACTGTGGTAAGGTGGTATTGAGAAAAAATATTCTGTTTTGAAATGGTTTAAGTTAGATACATTAATTTTTTATTTTTTTTTTCTTACCGATGAAAAAGTTTCCACTCTCAGATATCGCAACTCTTAATCAGTGAAGGGGACGATTAAAAAAAATTAAATTATTCAAAAAGGAATGATTGTGTCTTAATAGGATTACGACGAAGAAACTTTATAAAAGAAAAACTGAAGGAATTTTTCTTTCATCAGTAAAGAAAATACCCTCGCCGCCTTTATTATATAAATGAAAACTTGTATGATGTAAAAAAAAAAATAATCAAAACTAAAACGATTCAGGCATTTTCCGTGATTAAAGGGATTTTAAATAAAATGGGGATAAAAAATAAAATCAAGTTTGTAAATTATTCTTTAAACCACAGAAAAGACACTGAATATAATAAACAAAGTAACTTTATATTTCTCATTCAACATACCTATTAACTTTACGATCAACAACAATATTATTATTATTTATAATCAATAGAATTTTAAATTATTATATAAAATTAATCAAACTATATTAAGAAATAATCGAGTATATTAATTCCACAACACATTTATTAATAAAAATTAATTTACGTACTCAATATAAAGCCGAACCTCTATATATCGAACAAAAATAATCGATATATGGAAATTTCGATATATAGAGAGTTTGCAATTTTTCACCTTTTTTCAGGCTAAAAAAATATATTGCTATCTTTAAGGCTAAATACGTACGAAAGACAATTTTTTGGGGTTAATGATGTAACAAAGGTAATTTTTTAGTTAAAAAAACAAAAAAACAACGACTTTAGCACTTGTTTGAAAAATTGTAAAATCACATCTGTGAATGAAGATTTTTTACAAATGCACATTGATAATTATTTAGGACATATATTAAAAATATGCAAACATACATAAAAATAAATTTATTTTTGTTTTCGCGCATAATAACTTCTAATGCCTATTTGTGTATGGTTCATCACGGAAGTCAGGTTTAGGAGCAATGTTCACAACAATAAAGACAAAATTTAACTGAATTTAAAATGAAAATTTCACTCTGTTTGGAAAGAGATTCAGAGAATTTAGGTACTCCTGTGCTTCTTCTGAAAAAAGATCTTCTCTGAATTTCCATTGTTTTGCAAACCTGAACCAGGACATTTTTTTTTCTTATTTAATTATTACCCATTCTTACGTATATAAACTAAGGGCTCTTTTTGATGGCTATTAATATTTTTTTAAATTGAAATTTTTTGAAAAATAATTGTTTTAATTTTAATTTAAAAATTATATTTTGGACAAAATTAATCAAACTGACATTAATCCAAAAAAAATATATATTTCTGTTTTACCTTTATTTTTCAATTATCAATAAATCCTTTACAAAAAATACTTCCTATTGCGGATCATTAACCATTATATTCACTGAAAATGAGAGAAAGAATGGTATACCGCACTCTATTGGGACTAATTAGGAAGCTTTCTTTTCCAATTAACGTAATTTTAAAAGTTTTAATCGTAGTTACGTAGTTTTGGAAGTTTTAATTGAACCTTACTATTTTTCCAGTCTTACATTTTATTCCTGAGATCTTTTTTGAACTTATTAAATTTTTTTTTATTATTCAAAAGAAACTTTTGAAAGAAGATATAACAAGACCACTTAGTTGCTCTATATCTGTTATTTCAGGTTCCTTTAGCTCTTTCCGGATACTAACCCTCTTAGGCCCTGAGTGGGGCCAATTTTAGTGTCCAAGGCCTCTTCTCCGTCCTACGCGATATAGAATTTCCCGAAGCCCTTTTGGATGTCATTTATTTGATCTATAGAACAGGAGATCAGGATTATTTTTAATACTCAAAAGGTACTTCTTATTTCGGCTGGAATTAAAAAAAAAAAAAAAAAAAAAACTTAAAAGCTTTGATTTTTTTTTTTTTTCTAGAACTATTCAAAAAGTTTTTTTTATGTTTATTTTATGTTATGTTTATGTTTATGTTATGTTTATGGGGACCACGCGGCGCAGTGCGCAGCGCTTAGGACACTCTCGGACGACGACTTTTGACGTCTTCGTCCGTTCTTTTCCTTGTAAGTCTTTGACGGAACGAGCTACGATTGTTATAAGCATGCCGTTTTAAACAGGAAGAATCCTGCTACATTTCGTTCAATCAAAGTATACGTCTAGCACTCTCACTTTTTCAAATATTTTAATACGAATTCGGAAATCACCTCTGTGAAACTTTGGATTAATTTTTTTCTCAAACTAAAACGACTAGGTAAATTGTGAGTAAGCCAAAATGAAGACTGGTTAATCCTCTTTAAAACGATATTCCATAGAAAATTGTAGCTCAATCCTTTGAGAAGCTATGAATTCAAGAACGGCAATAGAGAGGAAAAATCGGATTTTCTAAAAGTTATACGTTGGCATCGCTCACGCGAATTGTGTTTTTTTTAAATACGACCACTTTAAAAACTAAAGGGGTTAATGCTTGATGGAATGACTTGTCAACCTTCAAAATCGGATAACTATTTCCGGAGATATTCTAAAGAAGCAAGATCTGTCGGGATACGCGATGCGCAACTACGGGCCAGTTTATCCCGCCATTTATTTGATGTTTTATTTTTTCATATAGGTGATCTAAATATTCAAGAAGGAAGCAAAATAAACATAATTTAAAATAGCAACTCTCTTGATTTTTTGTTGCTGAATTCAATCCATTTTTCAAATTTTAAAAATATTATAGTAGTGAAAAGTGACGATCGGCCGAAGATTATGTGTTTCAGTGCTGCGATCTATTGTCCCAGAAACACACTAGTTCAATCCCTATTGGCCTTAGGTCCGGAGATCCCACTTCTCTATCTTGTTTTCATTTCTTCCGACAAGATAAGTGGTATAAATAATTCACATTGTTTGAGATTATTTATCATTGTTTAAGCTTAATTTCAAATGATTAGGGTTATTTTTTTCGATTGACTCTATTTTTCTTATGTGTTAGGATAATTTTCGAATTTTCCAATCGAGCTGAAACATGGGAAGAATCCGTTTCATGTACTACAAATCAGTCATAAGACAAATAAATTCTGAAATGGAATCTGGAAGTTTACACTTCCAGCGTGTGGTCATAAGCACACGCTTTTTTCTATTCCCTTCCAACGGTACGTTTAGTCATGCTACACCCAGTTTTAAAAATTAAACCTCAATTTCAACCTGTTATGGAAATAGTGAAAATTAGGAAATTTGATAATAAGATGGTTACGGTATTCCAATTATTTGGATAGAGCAAGTTCTTATAACTACCGGTATATTTGAAAAACAGGTTTGCAAAGGTATCAAACACCTATATACACCAATAGAGTGCATTGTATGAACCAAAAATATTAATATTGCAGTATTTATGATTTTGTAGTTTAGCTTCTATTGCTCTCATAGTCTCAAATATGTTAGTAGTTTATAGTTTAAAGAGAAAAGAAAGTGTAGTCTAGATTAGCAAAAACTTTCAATTGTGACTCGATTATTCAAATTTACGCAGAAAGAAGGTAGGGAAAGTGTTGCTTTGAATAATTATTACAGTAAATAAAAAATAGTTTAATTTCTAACAGTGTTACTTTGAGCACATTACTAAAGGAATTATTATTAAATTATACTATCATTATATATTATACTATAAATATAATTATTCCATCAGTAGCCACAGCATATGTTGTGCATATAAATAAATTTAAAAAAATACCATTATTGTTTATAATAATAAATATTTTGCAAAACAAATTTTGGTTATTTTGTAAATAAATGGATAAATTGATTAATACATTCATTAATATTATTGACAAAAATAAAACACATAAAATATTGAGTGGGAGGGGTTCCGCTGTACGATTTTGCTCCGTGATTGTGTTCAGCTGATGAGGGCTCTGGAAAGGACAGTCCTCAGTAGCATCTCATCTCGGAAGGAAAGAGATCTTTCATCCAGCTTCTTTTCATTCGCTTCTTCATAATAATGAGCATGACAACTATTGCCACATCTTTTATTAGTCTGTTGGCGTTGAAGAAGTTGACTATGGAATCAGTGATTAAGTGCTCTTACGTATTCGTCGGTTGTTAATTAGTGTAATTCGGTATGTAGAGTTTCATTACTGACCACGGAGCGTGTGTAATAATTACAAATTAATTACAAAATAATTAGTCTTAAAAGTTTAGATTGAAAAGTTTTTTTTTTTAATGGTTTGCGATTTTACTTTTCTCAAGATGTATTTATTCATGTCAATGAGAATTTACTTAAGGGTGTTATAAAATAAAAAATATTCTCTCTGTCTCTCCCTCTTCCTCTTCCCCACTACTTCCCTTTCCCCACTCCCTCTCCCTCTCTCATACCTTCTCCCCCCTCTCTATCACTCTCTCTCACTCTCTCTTTCTCCCTCTTCCTCACTCCCCCACCACTCTCTCTCTCACTCACACTCTCTCTTTCTCTCACACACTCCCTCTTTCTCCCTTTTTGTATATATCTTGTATATATACGTACACATATATCTTTATATATATTTTCGGTTGGCACTATAGACCATGCAGATCTTTGGCCGCGCGATGTAGTGTTTTTACAGATATTTCATCGCTTGCGGGAGCACAGACAACCTGGAGAGGGTCACCCAGCCTCACGTTGCGGCAAGCCATGGTTTCCATGGTGCAGGGGCAGGCTACGTAATCAGTCTCTTTGTGGCCAATGCAGGATCCTTCCCACCGATTCACTTGGGTTCAAATACTATAACAAATCGGTCTATATCCGCGGTCTTGATCCAATATTGGCTAAATAAGCGCTCGGAGGTTTGGCCCATGATCGGTCTGCTTCGGGAAGAGGTCTACCGAATGATTTGGGTTATTTAATGAGGAATATAGCCAGCTTTAAGGAGAACCCTTCTCCGTAATTACTTAAAATATTTGTATTCGATTAGCAAGTCAACACAACTTATTCTTGGAATAATAAAGAGAGTAAAATCAATAATAAATAACTTTGGCTTATTCCGATCGGTCTTTGCCAAGGAATCGTTCAAACACCGTTTAACGTTTGTTTGTGAACTGAGATTAAAGATCTAATAGAGAAGAATAAATATAAACTTTCTTTCTTGATCTCTAGTTTATTTTCAGTTTAAGCTTATTTTCATTCGGATATTTATTGACGAGCTTTTGATATTAAGATAAAGAACAATTTATTTAAAGCTATTAATAGATTTTTTTTTATAATCCAACAAAAATATTTGCTTGATAAGATCTTGTAATTATAAATTGCAGTAATAACTCAATTACTTTCCTTTTTACTAATAATTAATATTTAAATCATACTCCAGGATGGTAACAATTGAAATGGAAAACGGGATAATTGTTTTGGAAAAGGTTGCAATTGACTTGGAAATGCTATACAAACCCATCGAATTGTGTAAACCCTTTTATAGAATTGGTTCCTTACTATTTATTTATTATTCCTTATATGCATATCATATGGTTTGGATATCGAATTTTTCGTCATTCGTGATATCTCATTTTGGAATTCGATATCCCTTTCTTTCGTCAATCCTATTCTACATAATCAAGTGTAAGTAAAGCCCTAACAAATCAGTAGATGGAGAAAACTCCAATACAAAAAAAAAAACGGTGAAACTTTGTAAGCCTGAACGAAATGTGAGAAAAGGTTTCTATTGTCAAATTAATAAACATTTTGAATTAATAAATCAAGGAATTGTGGAAAAATTATTTCATAATCTACTTCTTTACCTTTTTCAGAAACAATACTACACCTATAGACTTGGTTAATATTTTTTCTTTATAGACAATGAAAAAATGCATAAATAAAAATGTATCGTGTCTCTAAGACTTATGAGGAATCTAAAAAATAATAATAACGTTCAGAATACAAGATACTAAAATAGTTTATATACTTCAATATATAACATATCGGGAATGCAATTCGCGGAGTCTTTCATAACATATTTATGGCTATAAATGAGCGTATTAAAAATTAGTTGTTATCTACAAATCCTAAGTTTTCGCACGTATCGTTTCAAAGTTGAACAATAGCAGTGGGCGAAACTACAGAAGTAGACCTACGAATTTTTCCTATGGCATTTTTTATTAGATAATACGTACGGCCATGAGTTGCATTTGAGCCGATTTATATTTGGCCTCCTGTATACTTAAGTTTGTCAATTATAATTACTACCAACAGATAATTCTGTGGTGTTTGGGTAAAGAGGGTAATAATAATAAAGGCTTAGCGAACCCGAAGGTTCGATACCGATATCACAAATCGCTGCCTACAAACCTCGGTCCACCTACTGCCGTCCAAACCCAAATTCATTACACCACCCTCAATACAATCCTCCCACCTACGTTTCGGTCTACCCCTCGGACGTTTACCAGTCGGTTCAGCATTTATTAACTTATTAGGAATTCGTTCGTTACTGAGCCCTACAACTATGCAAGCCCATTTCAACCGTCGCGATGGTATCACTTCGATTATATTAACAAAGTGCATGCTCCGCAATTCCGTGTTGTGTAACCTCCTAAATTCTCCAGTTGACTTATCCTTTTTCGGACCAAATATTTTACGCTATACCTTATTCTCGAAGACCTTAAGGCGTTGTTCGTCCTTCAAGGTTAGCGGCCACGTTTCACACCCATACAGAACTGTAGGCAAGATAATAGTTTTGTATATTCTAAGTTTTAAGTTTCTGGACAAAATGCGCGATGTTGATACCGAAAAATAACAAGCATTTCCCACCTTTAACAGCGCCTTTATTTCCTCTTGAATTTCGTTTTTTCTAGTAATCACAGACCCCAAATATTTAAATTTCTCAACGTGTTCAAACATATTTTCTAGTATAGCTATATCCTCAAAATCGCCTCTGTTTCTATTGCTAACCATATATTTCGTCTTATCCGTATTTATTTTGAGGCCAACCTCTTTCCCAGCTGTCATCAACGTTGTTGTATTCAGTTTTATAGTTTCCGCGTCCTCACTTAACAATACCAAATCATCCGCAAACCCAAGCACGGATATTTTACCACCCAGATCTAAACCCTTTTCGATACGCATCATCTTTCTAATGACGTACTCTAGTGCTAAGTGAAATAGGACAGGTGAAAGGGAATCCTGTTTTAACCCCGAGCGAACTTCAAATTTCTCCGAAAAAGAATTACCGATTCTAACTTTATTGAATGTTTCGGTAATGCACATCCCTACTAGATTTACTAACTTCTTCGGTATTACCTGCTCAATCAAAATGTTATACAGTCTCTGGCGATCAATGGAATCATAAGCCTTTTTTAAATCCACAAAAAGCTGACGAACTACACCGTTGAATTCTAATTTTTTTTCTAATATTTGCCGTAAGGAAAATATTTGATCGATAGTTGATCGGTTCCGTCTTTCCATTCTTCGGGCATTTTTTCATTTTCCCAGATCTTTTTAACCAAAAAATGTATTTTAGAAACTCCAGCTTCACCGCACGCTTTTATTAGTTCACTGGGAATGTTGTCGATTCCCGCTGCTTTATGAGATTTTAATTTTCCGATGGCTATTTCGACTTCCTCCTTACTCGGTTCTTCAATTAACGGTTCAGCACTCTGATATTCAGAAAGAGGAGATTGACTAATATTTCCCGAGGGTAAAGGTGTACAAGTCATTTTTTTTTTTACAATCTGTTTAAGTTATATTTTTTTCTTTTCAATGAGCAAAACTGAGAAAAAGGATATTAGTTAATGAAACAGTGTTCATATGGATTGTGGTTACAGTTTAATTGACTTATTTTCTTTTTCTCAAAAGTAAAGTTCATTGAAAATAACTTAAACCAATTGTTGCAAAAAAAAAAAATTACATGTATTCCTTTACCCAAACACCGCATTGTTAAAAGGGGAAAAAAATAAAATTAACTAACAAATTTATAATTCATTTTAAAAGAAGTTAACCAATTAATTAAGGGAACCTGAGATTGAAATCAATTTGTCAGGAGTCAAGAAGGCCTCTGGCATTCTATTTATCAACCACTGACCAGGTCCAATTATCGCCAGGGATTCCGGAGAATCTACGCTGCCCCTTCCACGCCATAAACAAGGGAGTGCCGTAGCAATTACGGCTAGTCGTAAACCGATTCTCGTGGCAAGAGAGCAATGCAAATCAGCTGTTCCAAGAACCATTTCAGAGCCATATAAACTCATTTAATGATAATGCACTATCTAAAATAATTCACATCGTTCTAGGATAACTATTCGTTTGGAAATCCTTATTTCAGGTATTTTGGATCAACAGGCTTGCAATTATTACTTTTTAATAATGACAACAGATTTTCGAAAATTACTTCTGCATAATATAACTTATCTCAGTGAAACTTTACTTAAACTGTATTAATAGCGCATTATCGCGAAGTTGGCAGGTTGGTAGATACAGTCCAAAAGGTGCGTTTACACGAGCGGGTTTTCGCTCTCGATCGTGGTAAATACACTCCCGAGAGTTGTAATGTCACGTCACAACAGGTGTAACGTTCCCTTCTTCCTCCCGGAGAGCAGTTTGAATCATTCAAAACATGTTTGAATTTCCTAAGAGAACTCTCCGGGAGGTGGGAGAGAACGTTTACACCTGCTGTGACGCGACATTACAACTCTCGGAGAGTCCGCTCTACAACTCTCCATTGTACTTGCGAGTTATACTCTCGAGAATATATCTACCACTCTCTAGAGTGAAAAACTCGCTCGTGTAAACGCACCGTTGTGAGCGTTGGTCATTCGGTCATGCCCTATTTCCAACCTCCTCATTATGCAGCGTTCCTTCGGTGTTAGATATCGTTTAAAAAGTCAGGCATCATTATGATCATGAGATAATGGAGTTTTCCTTGTTGTTTCCTTGACTATCCAATGATTTTTTTCATCAACGGAGACGTTTTTGCAACAAAAATAAAGCTTAATTGTGCATTTCTAAATATTGTTTTGCTAATTTTGTTGACACGGTAACTTATTCATTGCCTCATACATCTGTAGACAAGGCGACCAATAAAACATTTGTTCCAACCCAAACCGTGAAACAAACTGACAAATGAAATCTTCCATTGGGGTCATCCCATATCAAATAAACCAGTGATCTGGAACATGATGTCTCAGAAATCAATTATTTTTTATACATATGCAGTATTATCTATCTATAAAAAAGTAAAATATTTCGAATGACTCCAATTTTTAGTTTTTGAGTATTAAATTAAAAAACAAAACAAAAATCGACTGATTTTTGACCTTTTTAGAACTATTTAAAATCTTATAGCTCCGTAACTAGATGCCCTATAAAGTCCAAAATAGTTTCGTTGTATTCAAAATTACACGGGCTTTAATTTGATATGTATATTGTATATACCATTGTGTATGTATATACCAAAGTTAATCTTTCGAAAACTCAAAATCGAAATTTTTAATTTAAAAAAAATATATATGCTTCATATAAATGCTGTAAGAATGTATGGCAAAATTTCAAGATGGGTTCTCTTATTAAAAATAAAACCTTGTATTTTTATGCTAAATATTTTTCAAACTGTAATGGAGATACACTGTACCAATATGTCGTATAATAAACAATTAAACTTACTTTGCTAAAAGTCATTATGCAAACTGCGTTTTTAAGTTATTTACCATACTCTAGATTATTCTTGAGACATCAACTGATGTATAAGCTTCCACATTTTTGATGATCCTTTATTATATTTTATTTTATTATTTTTTTTTCCGTTGAAAAATCATCATACAATTTGGCACGTGCATTCTTATATTAGCATTAAAAATATATTTTTTAATTTAATATATATTTTTTAATTAGGAGTATATTTTAACTTGAACAGATTAAACACACAAAGACATTAAATATGTATTTTTTTTTTATTTATTCACAATGTTGAAAAATCTAATCGAGAACTAAGGTAATAAACGTACAAGCACAATGTTAGCCAATTATTGGAGAGGAAAGCCTATCAATTCAAAAGTGGGCCGATTTAAAATTTAACGCGACATCAATGCTTAAACAAGAAGAGTTCGGCAGCGAGTTGTTCAATAATTCACCATTGATGTTAGTGTGTGCATTCTGTATTCCCTTTGTTAAAGATTTCCTACCTCCTCATTTAATGGCAACATTAAAAATTCCTTGCCAAATATCTCTTCGTTACGTTGTGAAATGTTTCCAACGGATAAATGTGAGGATTTATATGAAACAAATTTGTATGTGACCTACACCATAAAATTATGAAGCAATGTATGCTATTTTTTAGAATAAATTCACTAAGCTTGAGCCATTAATTGAAATTAATCTAGTAAGACTAATTATCTAGTTATTCATCATTACAAAAATTAAATAATTAGGAAATCAATTAAAAATAATAATTTTAATAAAATTAATTAATTATCGAACCAGGAGGTTCAGTGCCAATACCACCAACAATCTCTGCCTAAATATCTTCCTCCACTTAAAGCGGACCAAACTCTAAAAGATCAAATCAACAGAATCCTCCCGTCTACGTCTCAGTTTTTTATCTTCGGTGCAGGTCACGCAATTCAACGTCCAGAAGAATCAGCCTTATTCGGACAAACCGTTCTATTAGGTATATAGTCATAATTGTTTTTTTATTTTCACATAGAATATTTTATAGACATCGCCTATCAGGGTGCTTTTTTTTCAAAGGTGATGGCGTATTTATATATATATATATATATATATTACTATCTAGGATCTGTCGTAAGTTGTGGAACCAGGATATTCCTCGAAACCATCTAGCGGATGGTGAAGGCAAAATGTGTTATTTTGGCTTCAGCAAACACATGAGAAGTTCGGTCGTATACCTCCGCATGAAATGTCTCCTCTACATTTCCCCATCAGACTTGTCCTTGCTTACGGATCGGAAACGTGAACCCTCACAAACGTCGCATAATTGGACTAGTTAAGCTCGGCGAAAAATGGAGGACGAAGAACGAGAAGATCTATGATCAGTATGGGGATATTGATGTGATGAGGTATATCAAGCTGAGAAGACGGCGTTGGAGTGGACACATTGCATTGCCGGTAGAAGGGATTCCAAGAAAGATACTGGACGAAAGGCTCTACCGGACTAAAGGAAGAGGCAGAACATGGCTTAGATAGGAGGATGTATTCATCCAGATAATGCAAACCATCCAGACCTGGCGAAGGCTTATTGAAGAGATCAAGTACCTCATCGGTGTATAGTGCCAAAATATAGTTAGATGACAGGTTTAAAAAAAAAAAAAAAATCAACATTAAAATCATTCGAGAAATGTGGTTTACGGTGGTAAAATTATGTTACGAGTCACAAACTTGAGAAGGAGATTCAAAGACTTGAGAAGGTTACAAAATAGCAAGCATATTTCTTTTAGGAAAAATAATTGAGTTCTCGAATCAGGGGGCAATTAACTAGTGCAGAGTGCAGCGCTGGATTTCTGACGCACTCGAAAAAGTTATGGTGGCAGTAAGGAAGTCTACTGTCGGTATTATTCACTGCAGCTTTCTCAATCGTGGCGAGACTATCACTGTCGACAGGTACTGGCAACCTTTTTGCCAAGCATTGATTAATGGGAAGGGGCCGATTCTTCAACGCTACGTCTGCACGAGTTGGGCTACGAAATCCTTCAACACTCACCCTATTCGCCTGATCTATCCTCTACTGACTTCAACTTTTTCAAGCACCTGCACAACTTTTTAAGAAAGAAAAACTTTCAGAACCAGGGCGATATGAAAAAATGCTTTTCGGGAGTTAATTTTTGCCAGAGATCCAAATTTCTTTCCTGCGGGGATAAATAAGCTTGTTCTACGTTGGCAAAATTGTACAGATTCTGGTGGAAATATTTACTTAGAAACATGAATTGATACTTTATATACATATCATACAATTTAAGACATAGAATGAATTATGAAATTCCTGCAAATCGATCATTTATGTCTTCCAAAATTGATTAAAAAAACTGCACGACATTGGAAAGAATAAGAAAGTAGAGGGAATTTAGGGGAGCTGGTGCAACGATTCCTCCATCCCCTCCACCGCTAACCTTAAGTGTCACGTGGTTAGTCACGTGACACGCTGCGCCTCTTGGCCTATACTCCGCCCATATATTTTTAGTCAGGTGATCCGGTCACGTGACTCATGGAACCTCCTGGCGTATGCTCCGCCCACAAGGTTTAGTCACGTGACCTAGTCACGTGACCCATGGAACCTTCTGACCTATGCTCCGCACACAAGATTTACCCCCTCCACCCATTGAAGGGTCAGTTTTCCACCGTATAGAGCATGAGTGTACCCGACCGCCATTTTGGTTTCCCTACACCGCCATTTTGTTTTCCCTACACCGCCATTTTGTTTTTCTACCATTTGAGAGACTTAAGGTTTTGTCGAAGGGTCAGGTACCCACCTTATAGAGCATGAGTGTACCCGACCTCCATTTGTTTTTCGTACACCGCCATTTTGTTTTTTCTACAGTTTGAGAGACTTGAGGTTTTGTTGATGGTTCAGGTACCCACCTTATAGAACATGAGTATACCCGACCTCCATTTTGTTTTTCTACCGTTTGAGAGACTTAAGATTTTGTTGTAGGGTCAGGTACCCACTTTATAGTCTGTAACCTACCCAAAGGCTATATAATCATAACCTATACGATGAAGGGTCAGGTACCCTCCTTATAGGACATGAGTGTACCCGACCGCCATTTTTTTTTTCTGGGTGAAATGTAAACATGAACTTTGAAAACATAAGCAAAGGGTAGGGCCCCTTAATCCTATGACATCTTATGAACTTTGACATAGTCTTCTCGAAAACTGGGCTGTTACAGGAGTTGTGAACAGATAAAAATACTTTATTGGACCGGATCAAAACAGATAAAATATTTTATTGGCTACGAAATGTATTCCAAATTATTGCAATCTTGCGATTAGTTATTTTAATGGCAATAGTTATAATCTATAATTCATCCACTTAATTCTTAAAGGTAGAGGGTACGCTCCTCAATCAAAAATAACACCCTCGGCTGAATAAAAGTGGAAAATGCTGTACTCCTTATATATGAGGATCTTTGTTGAAGAGATTACGCAAGGCTCTCGTAGTAGGATACGCTTTATTTATACGGAATGAGGTTTCCGGTGAACTGAAAAAAATAATGTTTAAGAAGATAAAACGTTTTGGAAATCGCCATAATACAAGAAAGTCATAGAGTTTGATGTTAAATTTTTTTTTTTCGCCTGCCGCTTTAAGGAGTGGAAGCACACATATCCCCTTGCTTACCTCGGAACAGATTCAATGATCACCGAGGCGTGTTCTTGCTTATGCTTGAAGTTGGCTGACTGCTCTATGTTGCCGAAGTACGTGCACTTGTAGCAGCTCACGTAGCATCAAGTTATTGCGAAACTTTGCAGGCCGATCAGGCTCCCTCATGCAGTTTACGGCTCTGTTCCATAACTACGCTATATGGCTTAAGTCCACCGAGATGTTGAATATGGCTATTTGCAGGGATGGTATATCGTCTTTTAGATCCCTAGAGAGCTCCAGAATTTTTTCATCGCATCCACACAACAAGAAATGGAATTAGAGTTTGAAATTCATTGAAGTCATGATTCAAAAAGCGCACAAACCAAAATCTGTCTTTACTACAATCGCAAGTACTACTACCATTGACTGTAGGGCCTGTAGGGCCTAATAGCTATTAGACATAATAGCCAAAGTTATTGTGGTGTTGAGCAGTTAACGAACCCTACAAATATTTCAGAAACTTCAATATAAAATATTACCATGTTACAGTATATATAACAGTGATTCTACTAGCTGGTTCGGACGGTCACCAGTCAATCAACTCCATTAATATAAAGTGATATAAAGATGTAAGTGATATTAATATATTCTTCTCCTTATGACATGATTCTACAATTTTAGGTTTATTATTTCCAAAAACATTTATATTTATATACCAACCCAAAAACAAAATTAAATTTTTTTTTTTTTATTATAGCTTTGGCATATTGATTCCAAAACACTTTATATTTTTCTGTATCTTCATGAATAGCCAAGATATGGGCATATGAAATCTTTAAACGGCCGTCATTTTGAAACGAAATGTTGGATGGTAACATCGAGTTCCAACGAACATCCTGGGGTGACCTTTGATTTTGGTACCAAATCTAAAAAAAAAAAAAAATCGTCCTTTAGTCTTAGAGAAAAGCCGCGGACGGTGGACGGTCGAGTTTTTTTTTTTTTTTATTCGATTTTTGATTCTCCGTTTCTTAACCCATTTGAGGTTTCTCATCATCAACCTCTTTCATAAATTATATTAATTATTGCAAGAAATATTTTTTTTCCTAATTTTCCAACTGAATACCTCGATAAAGGGACAAAAATTTGAAAATTTCAACAAATAAGAGATTCCTAAACCATCAAACTACATTGCAAAGTATAGCTTTTAGATTCTACTCTAAGTAGTTATTAAAATTATTAATTATATCGAAAAAATAGATTTTTTTTTTCATTTTTGAGCTGCAATATCTCTGTTGGGATACCACAGTAATTTAGAAAACCGCACATAAACTCTAAAAACGACTGAATTACTGAAACAAAAATGTATGCTATTTGCAAATAGGTTAAAATGAAAATGCTTAAAAATTATTTTTGATCTACCAAAAAATCAAAGAATGTTATTTATTACAGAGTATGAATTTTTTCTGAGATGTTTGAGCAACTACTGCTGGGCTAATTGAAATGGATTGAGTGGTTAATATTTTTTTTTCCTTGATAGATAAAAAAGGTTCATTGATGAAAAAAAAGTATACCAAAATAATTATTTACTTAATATTTTTTAGTTAATTTTTCGTTATTTTAAATTTATTATTTTTAGTAAATACATAAAAGGACACAGGCCTTATCATTGGCATTGTCCATAGCGTCGACAAATTTCAGATATTTAATTTAAATTTATAAACTTGATCTAAATCTAAAATTTTATTTCCGCCTTCTTTTTTACTAATCAGAGATTGATAAATTATTCGCCACTTCAATAATTTTGTTTTTTATTGAAATCTAGTTTCAAATGTTATCCTCAGTTCTAAAAACACACAAAAATTAATTGATTAATTAATTAATCTGTATCTTCATAAATAGGCAAGATATGGGCCGTATGAAATCTTTAAACGGCCGTCATTTTGAAACGAAATGGCGAATGGTAATGTCGAGTTCCGACGATCATTCGGAGGTGATTTCGATGCCATATATAACAAAAAAAATGGTTCATTAGTCTCGAAGAAAAGCCACTTTTATTCGATTTGTGGATGCTACGATTATGAAACTTAAAACCTCAAATTTTGAATGGGTTGGCATTCTTTTTTTCTAGGTCAATTAAAAAGGTTCATTATTGGAAATAATTAACTAAAATAAACGATCAAAGGAAGATGGAACTTCGACCTCAATCAAAGGACCTTTTTTTTCCATTAGCGTTATTGGATATTCCCATTATTTCAAAGTGATAAATCTGTAACTAAGTCAATTCCATAAAATAATATTTGATTTCCAAATTATAAAATTGGTATGGAAATAAAATTATTGGTATTTTTTTCCACTTTCTTTTGGGTTTATACTTCAATTAATTTATTAAAGCTCAAAATGGAACGCACTCCAATTTGTCTTGAGAGATCCGTTTTTACTTTCCGAAATGATATACGTTTCCTCGTTTAAACCATTACTTAAATTGTTTGTTGTAAATGTACTCTTCGACTTAAGATTAGTCACTATCAGAAAATTAGGTCGGTAAGAAATTAAATTTAAAAATGTAACATAGACAGTAAAAATGAACCTTTTCTTTTTGATATAATCTACTCAAACCTTGGTGAGTACCAACATATATTTGATCTCTTATCTTAATTAAATTCATAATCCATAAGTGTTTTATAATACTAATTTATATTAAATTTAATTTAATATGTATAATAATACCAAACTGTATTCTAAATTGCTAATTTTTTTTTTAATTTTTGTGTTTTTTTAGAACTGAAAATAACATTTGAAACTAGATTTCAATAAAAACAAAAATATTGAAGTGGCAAATAATTTATCAATCTCTGATTAGTAAAAAAGAAGGCGGAAATAAAATTTAAATTTAGATCAAGTTTCTAAATTTAAATTAAATTGCTGATATTTGTCGAAGCTATGATCAATACCAGTGATAAGACCTAGTCCTTTTATGTATTTACTAAAAATAAGAAAATAATACATTTAAAATAGCGAAAAATTAACTAAAAAATATTAAGTAAATAAGTATTTTGGTATATTTTTTTCATCAATGAACCTTTTTTATGATCTAGAAAAAGAAATAACCACTCAATCCATATCAATTAGCCCAGCAATAGTTGCTCAAACATCTCAGAAAAAAATCATACTCTGTAATAAATAACATTCTTTGATTTTTTGGTAGATCAAAAATAATTTTTAAGCATTTTCATTTTAACCTATTTGCAAATAGCATCCATTTTTGTTTCAGTTATTCGGTCGTTTTTAGAGTTTATGTGCGGTTTTCTAAATTACTCTGGTACCCCAACAGAGATATTGCAGCTCAAAAATGAAAAAAAAAATCTAATTAATAATTTTAATAACTACTTAGAGTAGAATCTAAAAGCTATACTTTGCAATTTAGTTTGATCGTTTAGGGATCTCTTATTTGTTGAAGTTTAAAATTTGTTTCTCCTATCCGAAGTATTCAGTTGGGAAATTAGAAAAAAAATATTTCTTGCAATAAATAATATAATTAATAATTAATAATTATTATTATATCTAATAATATTATATTATATAATTATTATAATAATTAATAAATGTGTATACCTACTTATTGTTCTATCTAAAAGCTAAAATTTATGAAAGAGGTTGATGATGAGAAACCTCAAATGGGTTAAGAAACGGAGAATCAAAAATCGAATAAAAAAAAAAAAAAAAAACTCGACCGTCCACCATCCGCGGCTTTTCTCTGAGACTAAAGGACGATTTTTTTTTTTTTTTAAGATTTGGTACCAAAATCAAAGACTACCCCAGGATGATCGTAGGAACTCGATATTACCATCCAACATTTCGTTTTAAAATGGCGGCTGATTAAATGTTTCATAAACCCATATCAAGGCCATTTATGAAAATAGGGGAGGGGGAAACATAAAGTATTTTGGAATCATTAAAACAAAGCCCCCCCCCCCAAAAAAAAAAATAAATACATTTTTCTTTTTCTTAGATATATGACTATTTTAAAATAACAACCTGTAGCGTATTAAGTTGCAACGTTTATTTTCTATACAACAAATAACATAAAAAATAAATAAAGTATGAAAATTAATGCTGGTCCGAGTGCTTCCTCTGTTACTATTTATTTCTTTTATAACAGTCGAATATTTAATTAACATTTTCTATTAGTTGCAATAAACACCATTTTTATTTTTTTTTGGAAAACATTTTAAATTTTTTAATATTATTATTTGCTTGAGGTTTTAGATTTAACGAGACAATTACGCATTTACCCCGAAAACGCATTTACCCCACCACATCACTTTACTAAATAAATTTCAAATTAATATTTTTATTTATTGCATTCGTTATAAAGTGATATTTTTATTCAACATACAGCAATATTTAGTCGAAATATTTCTTTTATTAACACTTTATTCGCAGTATCAATTTGGGTAAAAATAATGGATACTGCGAATCTGCGCCTTTAAAACTGGACATCCCGAAGTGCCCACTTTGCACAGATGACTTACCTATTGACTCAAAACACCTCATGCATTGCTGTGGCCTTAGAAAATACAAAATTTCTGACGTCAACACCGAAGAATGGCGAAGAAAATCACAAATTTATTGGGCTGTCAGGAGGAAAATGGAAAATTATTCCACCAAATCAAGTGGTAAAAAAAAAAAAAAATAATCAGGATTAAATCTAACTTGGAAAAATCTTTCATGATATTATATAAATAAATATTAATTAAAAAGAAGCAAATATTCTTACTATCCAAAATTTTTTTATTCAGTGTTCATTTCACATGTCTATAACATCAATGTTTTGGGGATGTTCCCCTCTCCTAAGGATAATTTCCTTTTTAGTGTATACTTATCTATAAATTTTTGTTATAATGGTTACACTAGGAGACATCAGCTCATACTTAAAAGAAGTATGTGAAGTGAGCACTGAAAAACAAAATTTTGGATAGTCAGAACTGCTACTTCATTTTATTAATTAGCTTTTATTATAATTAATTATATTAATTATAAAATTATCAATCTTCCTAGAGTGTTTGAAAGAAAAAATAAATATTTATATAAATAACAGTCAATTTATATAAAATGTGCTACCGTTTATCTTTGTAGAAATACTTGAAAAACCAGAGATTTTCTTACAAAACGTCGTAATTTTTAAAAATCAAAGACTAGTGATCTGAATTCGATGAAAAAACGTGGAATCATTTTTAAGGGGAAGTTAATATCAAAATTATAGAAAGCTATTATAAAATTATAATATCAAGGAAATATAATCTTTCTTACTTAATTTTTTTATATTTTATTTTGAGCAACGAATACCTTTAAAATTAAAAAAAAAAAAAAATAACTTCGGAATGCTATTATTGGACATTTTAATCAGAATTCACTGATTTTTTTTTTGGGTATTAAAATAATTTCTTGAAATAAAAAAGAAATATGTTACACGTTGAAGTTCTTTCAGGATTCCGGTGTAAATATGATTTTTATATTATTAAAAACTCTAATTATAATACTTAAAAGCATATGGAGTAGAAACAGAATACAGTATGAGTTTTTCGAAAAAAAAAAGATCTTGTGAATTTACACCAAAGCTAAAAAATGCCGAGAAACTCGTTATTTCTGTCCAATCTGTCAAGAGATGGATGCCCTTTGCGTGGAAGATTGTTTTAAAAATTATCAAAAACAATAAAAATTTCTTTTTCTTGTTGATTTTGAATAAACTTTGTATAATTATTTTATAATTTATTAATAAATTTTCTTTTCATGTAAGCCAACCTTGATTTTCTGTTCCCTCGGCTGAGGGCATCTCTTCACATTTACACAGAATCTATGGATTTCCTCTTAGCTGCACAAATATTTAAAGCTAACAAAGTATGAGTTATCTTGTAACTGTTAGTCAACGTGTTAAAAAAAACACTTAAAATAAATCATCAGTCTTTGCATTTAATCATAAATAAACGAGTAATCACATAAATAATATATTAAACCTTAAACAATAAGAATAAATATTACATTTTTTTTTTCATATTTTCCACTTATATGAACATGACCATTTCAGCATAGAGCTGTAAGTAGCGCACGCGAATTCATTTTATATAATGACACTATTAAAATAATTAATTAAAAAGCATTCAGAATTTAATTAAATTAAAGATGCTCGGATAACATTTTTTCAACGGCTTCTCGCTTCATTCAGAAAAAAAAAAATGTTGAATAATTAACGATGCAGACAAGATTCGAATTGAATGCGAGATAAAACACTTGAAAGTAAGTAAAAAAAAAATATATAAAGAAAAAAATAAGGCAGCAATTAGTGCTACAGTTACTGCATTAAATATAACTTAGTTCGTGATTAATGAGCAGGGGTTATGAGAGGGGAGGTTTATAAATGGTCCACTATGCATATTAAGTACAACGGCATATACAGATAACATTTTCTGTTTAATTTTTTGTCATGCTGATCTTACTTTGAAACAAAAATAGAACGAATGGGTTCAAAGCATTCTGTTGAGATGAAATAATTTAACAAAAAAATTTAAAGTCGTTTTAAATACATTTTGAAAATTAGAAGATCAATTTTTACTTGAAGTAAAAAAAACAAAAAAACAATGTTACTAATTTGTTTTATAATAATCGTATTTTTTCAAGAAATACACCTTTATAATTCCCATTCTCTTCTCCTATTTTCTCTTATCCATTTTAAAGCCTTTAACTTTTCATTTATAATTATTTATTTAAATTAATCATATTTCTTATCAAATAAATTTTATATACTTCATACCGCATACTGGGTGTTTTGGTTATATTAAAAGTATATTATTTTACAAATTTTGTTTCTATTATGACATTAAAAAATTATACTAAGCAAAATGAGAAATATCCAACAAAAATAATAAATATATTCTTACTTGTCTATTATTTTTTTAATTTTATCGTAATAAATCTACACTACTTGTCTCTTTTCCTTTACCATTCGCCATTTAAAAAAAAAAAAAAAAAAATCTGTAAATTTAATACCAATATAGAGAATTATTAAATATTTAAGTTCCGAAAATTATTTTCTTGTACATCTCCATTATATATACTGTTTAAAGTCTGATGCTTCCCTAACCCACATTTTCTCATTTGGTATTATGGCTAATTCCTCTAGATCTTATTATTTTTTAAAGTTTTGATTAGGCTTTTAAATATGATCATAAAAATGTTAAATTTGGTTCCTACAATAGCGATAAACTAAAAAATCATATAAACAACATGAAAGATGAAATAGACAAAGAGAACAAAAATATGTGATATACAAAAAAAAAATTCATACAACGCCGGAATTATTACATTGTTGAAACATTTCAAAATTAAAAAAAAAAATAATTGAATAAAGCTTCTCACAACCAAAGTAAATAATCCAAAAAATATTAAAACAACATCACTTGCAAGACACTGAAAATCATAAATTCGATTTCAACAATATGGAAATTTTAAATAAATAAAATAACAATAAAATCAGAAAAACATATTGAATCAATTTATATCACCAAAAATATTAAGAATGTTGTAAATTTCAAAACAGATATACAGAAAATTAGACAACATTATGTGGACATACAAAATAAAATCGTTATTTAATTATTTAAAAACCGAATTAAATCTGATAATAATATGAACTAATTATAATAATTAACAATATTAAGAGCTAGATGAATTAACCATAATACCTAACCAGGCAATTGGGTTAATGTAGCATCAGGCTTTAAACAGCCTATATAAGCCGGATATACAAAAAAATAAGTAAGTTAATTTTTAAATTATTTTTCATTAATTTTCGGAATTTAAATATTTAATAATCCTGTATTGGTATTAAGGTTACAGAAATTTAAAAAAAAAAAAAGATACGAATGGGCTGAAGAAGAACTGGAGAAGCTTACGGGGCCATAAACATGTAATAAAAAATTAAAACCATCTGTTGCCAACTAAAATTTTTATTATTTTATCTATTTATTTTAATAACTGATATATTTAATATATGATCGAAATCATACAGCAATTGTTATTTAATATTTTTACAGACATTTTAAAAATACGATCAAATGCGATCAATCAGTGCTTTATAGATTTGAAGATCTGATAGCTCTATTTTTAAACATTACATATATTTTTAGGGCATTAACTTAGGCATAAGCCTAAAATATGCTTCATATATCTTATTTGTCATTTATAATTTTTTTTACACACGATAAATTTCAAATAAATTAATTTTCAAATTAAGAGCATATTGTTAACTTAAATTATTTTTTTAGAAATAATAATTATTTATAAATCTTATAAACGTAGACTTAAAAAAATTTACGTTGCCTGAAAAAGGCAATTATATACGTAGAAAGCTCAATAGAGAAGGATATTAGCTCATTTCTTCCCCTTTTATTGGTCCTATATCTTATAAACTGTTTTATTTAAAATAAAGTAATGAAATAATTAAGAAAAAAATTAATTTAAAAGACCCAGAAACACCCTGCATATATTTTTTTCACTTTCACTAATAAAGGACATTTAATGCTCATAAACGAAAAAAATAATTTTTTGTTTATCGTCTTTTAATCAAGAGTTTAAGAATTTTGGTCAGTAAATCGAAAAATTTTCCCACTGTGGCGTGTGACAGACGGACGGTTTTTTTTTTTACATTTTTTTATTCGATATTTAGACTCTATTAGTCTTGAAACGTAAAACCTCAAATTTTGAAGAGGATTTTGGATTCAAATTTTTTTTTTATCTTGTTCGACTAAAAAAGTTCATTATTGAAAATAATAAACCAAAATGACTTAAAAATTAATTAAAAAAGCTTTTGACGAATCGCTACACTGAGAAATTTTAATCTTGACTAATAATTAAGAACAATTAATTATTTGATAATAATTTTCATATAAAAAATATGCTGTTTACCTCGCTTTTAAATTTGGGAGTGGTTACGTACCATTTCAATCTAGATTTTCGATCTATCGAGTTCCAATGATCCAAGCCTACTTACCCTCTTCTTAAAGTCTCTTCTCTCGAAGAATTTCAGAGAAGGCTTTTTTTTCTAGGACTTGGAGCCATAATGCTGACCATAATTCACAGTCTAAGGGATTAAGGTCCGCCCTGAGAGAGGGTCACTCCCGGGACCTAATAAACCCTTAGACATCCACTACTAGCTAAGTCCCCCTCGTGTTTACCTTCTAGCTAAAACACTAAGCACCAGGTCTTCAAGCTATAACTAACAATGAAAGCCATTTTAAGCAAAACTAATTTCTGTGCTGCATTAAGGGGGATAGCATTGAAGCTAACGAAGAGTAGAAGAATCATTAATCGTTTAATTAATCAGCATCTATCAGTAGCAGCAGAGCTGCACTATAAACCATAAATATGTTATTGTTTAACTGTTACTCCTTTTTAACTTGAATTATTTAGCTTGAATAATAGCAGCTATGAATGTAGCTGATTCACTTCTTTCCAAGTTCAAATTAAATATCCAAGAGTGGTAACCATGGAATGGGTTGGACGCTAGCTGGTTAAAATTCTGTTATTTTTCGTTTATACATTTAGTGTTCGTTTGGAAGAAGAGTGCCTAAATAATAATAACAAAAGACAGTTCGTTGCTGGTACCATCAACTGCGTTTACAAATCGTCTACCATTACCGTCCAACCCCAAATCCGCAAGATCACCTTTAACGCAATACTCCCGCCTACGTTTCGGGCTATCCCTCGGATTTAACCGCTTTTTAGGGATTCGTTCGTTACTGAGCACAACAACTTTACAAGCCCATTTCAAACGTCACGATGCTCTCCCTTCAATTATATTAACAGAGTGTATGCTCCGTAATTCCGCGTTGTGTAACCTCCTAAATTCTCCAGTGGACTTATCCTTCATCCGACAAAATATTCTACGCAATGTATTATTTTCGAAGACCTTAAAGCATTATTCCTTCAAAGTTAATGACCACGTTTCACACCCATATAGAACAGTAGGGAGGATAATAGCTTTGTGAATTCTAACATTTATTTTTCAGAGCAAAAGATACGAAGTAATGCCGCAACTATGCCACGATAGGTTTTTCCCCCCTTCTTTTCTGCTTGGAAAGCTACCATTGATGTATATTTTTTAGAGGGAAAATGCCAGATTTTTAGTTTCAATTTTGCACGGGCATCCTAACACATACAAGACATGGCTACAACCAACATTTCTGACAACACTCCCAGAAGCCTGAAGAGGAGTTGGATGAAGGATCTCCTTGCCTGACTTATATACAATAATCACGACAGGATAGGTGCCGCTAAGTGCTACTCTCTATCATACCACAGGACCAAATTTTTAGGCAGCAAACTCACTGGTTGTCAACGTTGACATGTGTGAATATAAAAATAAAGTAAAAAAAAAAAAGATTATATATATATATATATATATATATATATTTATAACAATAAACAAATATTATAGCTTAGCTATTAAGTTATTAAGCTTAAAATCATTATGAATAAAATATAGGTAGCATTCTTTCAGGCATATAGTTAACTATTTTTTGAAAAATTACTGAACATATTATTCTTTATGTTATTAAACATTATTATGGTTTCATCAGATAAATGGTTAAATTTATTTTTTATTTCAGTTTGTTTTTATTAATTCCACTACTTAAATGAATTCGTAGAAAACGCGTGGTCTTTACATACGTGTTTAAGGCCTAAGCTTAAGCTTAATGTACATGTTTATACAATACATACATGTATACCTGCATCTTCTTCAATGGTGTCATACTTATGATTTATATATATATATATATATATATATATATATATATATATATATATATATATATATATATATATATATATATTGATAATATAATGACCGGAACTTTATAACGAAAATATGTATCCCTTTTGAATCTTTGGGAAATTGAGTGGACTATTTCAATCCCAGTAGGTCTCATATTGTTGTGGTGAGCTCAGCCACACTTGGAAATAAATCAGTTTTATTTCCCCCTCTCTTATATCCCCAAGGCAAATCTTTCTTCTCAAGACTACATTTACAATACCTTTATCCAGGTGAACTCCGGTGGTAAATTTAAAATTGCATATTTCAAAAATATATTCATATAACATCAAACCGACTATTTTAACTACAATTTAATCGTTCAAGAATCACCGAAGAAATAGACTGTTAATTATAAGTAACATAATTAAAAATGTTCTTTTTCTTTCAGCAGCTGTAAACTAATAAGTTTAAAAATAACATATACCCTATTTTGTATGTTCGGACCAAACATCAAAGATTTACACTTTTAAGTATAAAACTGCTTAAAATAACTGCAAACTTATGCATGCACATACATGTATATGCACGCACATGTAAATTAATAATTAATCTTTGAAACTAGTTACCTACTGAAGGAAAACGACATATAATAACGGAACGAGACCTCCAGTAACAAGAGTGTGTGGTTTTGTGTGTGTGTGTGTCAATAGATGGATGTCGGGACGCCGAATGTCAATTATCGGAGAAACTAGTAACCAAATTCAGTATCACTTTTTGAGCCACGGATTTATAATTTAATAGGCGTACAAGGAAGTCATGTGTTGCCCACATCAGATATTTTATTTAAATTTGACGAAATTTTAATGTAAATTAGGAGCCAAAAAAAAGCCGAAACGTCATATATTTTATGGGTTAATAAAAAATCATAGAAAGTTAAAATATCACCAATAATTGACATAAAAAAAAGTTTATAAATCGATTATATCAAAAATAAATGTTTTCGTATTGGATATAAGAAGAAGAGGGGGAAGAACCTGTCAAATAAAGGTGATTTATTTGCGACATGATATTGGTTACTCAGCTCATTTATGGGAAGTCAAGCAGAGCCTTAACGCCACAGGTATCCATAGGAAAGATTAAAAATTAAATAACTTACTATTTATTGATTATTTCTGGATACACACTTATATATTTTATAGTGCTATAAATAAAAATAGAAAAAATATTTTTTTAAAATAAATATAAATACTTGGCTTGAGACAGACAAGCCCTCTTGAATAGGGTAGTTGCAAGATTTTTTAAACTACCTTAAATTATTTTCATTTAAAAATTATCTGCGTAACACATTAAATCATTCATAAAAACATTCTTATTAAATTAAAAAATAGCCACTTGGGTAAGATATTTTGACTATTCAAACGCACCATTTTACCCGGGGTTTCTCTGACGTCACAATGCATGCCAATAATACTATTTAAAAGACTCCGTATCAATTCTGGTGAAACTTACCGAATTTGATCATATTTTGTGAATTGTAAAACCATGGAACAAGAGCGAAAACCTACGTATTGTCTTGTGCCTATTTGCAAGAATACAACGAAAAGTGGACAAGACAAAGTCGTTCCAAAAGACACAACTATAAGAGCAAATATAGCAATATAGCAAATACATATATGTAGCAAATATATATGTATCCTGAAGTCATTATAATGAATACGTCGATTACTATCGAATTTACTACTTTGTTACTTTATGTTAAGAAAATCATCATAATACCAAAAAGTTTTGATTGGACATTTGATGAATTTTTATCTCATAATATTTTTTATTTGTGGGCTATTTGTATATCAATGTTTTTTTGTGAATATAATTAGTATTTTTACTTGCTTGTACGAAGTAAAGGAAGTATTGTAATCGCGAAAATTTTCGGTTTTCAGATTTCAACGGAAATATCCATTTTGACCATCCCTGAATCCATTTTGACTAGTTTCGTCGTGGCGTCTGTACGTTCGTACGTTCGTTCGTATTTCGCATAACTCAAAAACAGTTAGCCATAGAAAGTTGGAATTTTGTATTTAGAATTGTTGTAAAATCTAGTTGTGAACCTCCCTTTTTGGTCACTGCTTAATCACCGGAAGTGGTACTTTACTTGAAGGTCATAATTGATTTCCATCAAAAATTATATTAAAATACTTTACAAAACTTCTCAAATTTGGTATTTATAACTTATATATTGATTTAAATAACATACTAAATTTTGGTCTAAATTGAAAAACCGGAAGTGGTACTTTATTTGAAGGTCATATTGGACTTTCATCAAAAATTATATTAAAATATAATGTAAAACAGCTCTAATTTGGTAAATAGGACTTTCATATTGATGTGAATGTATTTACTACATTTTGATTAAAATTGGTGAGCCGAAAACGGCACTTTACTTGAGGGTCGTAATAAGCTTACATCAAAAATTATATTTAAATTAAAATCATATGTTTCAGTAATAAAGGTTACAAACGCGATTTGTTTTCCAATCCAATTAAACATTTTTATTACTTGTTTCAAGTGTTAAAATTTAGTATAAAATACTGGTTTTCCTCTCCATTTGCGAGATGAACAAGTCTGTTGCAAGAGAATAGTATATTAGTTAAGTGGGTTTTTCCGCTTAAAATGTCAAAATTGTCCATTTCCAATGCTTTATCTAGTGATATTGACAGTTTTAATGTTGTCATGGAACGTAAAGAAATCTTTTGGAAACTTGTTACCTATTGAAGGAAAACGACATTTAATAACGGAATGAGACCTCCAGAAATAAGAGTGTGTGTCAATAGATGGATGCCGCGACGCCGAGTGTCGTTTATGAGACACTGCAATCTTCGGAAACTAGTAACCAAATTTAGAATCACTTTTTGAGTCACCGATTTATAGTTTAATAGTCGTACAAGGAAGTCATGTGTTGTCCACATCAGATATTTTTTTTTAGTTCGAAGAGGACAGAAAATTATATGCAATATAAAATAATGATACGTCATACGATTCCTTTTGAGATCCATAACAAAAAATGTTAGATATAATAATTCTAACCATAATATATTCTAACAACTAAAACATATGCACCTATTTACTCGATAAAATAATCCGTATTCGTATACTTATTTGATAAAATTATTTTTCTGCATTTATAGGTTATGTATAGTTTTCCAAATTAATACGGGAAATCATGTATTAAAAAAGTTTCAAAACTGAATTAACCATTACAAAATTATTTTGTAGGTTTTACTCGTTTAAATTCGGTAGTTATAAAATCTGAATTTGAGAATCCGACTGCGCTTTTACAAATCCTCATTCAATCATTGTAACTAATTATTTCACATGACACTTGATGAAAAAATACGTGATAAAATTCAATTTATCGTAGATCACATAAAAATTTATCCAGTCTTACAAAGTAGGTCTGCTAACCTGTATTTTGACGTCACACTGCGGTCTAACCAATAGCATTGCGATTAGATATTATATCATATAAATTTCGCGTATATTTATTGCATTTTTGCTTAATTAAAATTTTTTGTTAAAGCTAAAATTTAGAGAAAAAATATTTAGGCTTTAATTAATAACAATAAAAACTAAAAAAAAAAAAAAAAAAAAAAAAAAAAAAAAATACTTGAACTAAATATATTTTTCATGCATGTATCCTATTGATGTATCCCATTAATAGTTACTTATAAGGAAGTCTTTTTTTCGTATTTTATTATTCGAGGGACAAAACGCTGCAAATTATAACACAATGGTTTATTATCCCCAAATAGTTATTTATCCAAAACATATTAATGAAAATGAGGCCCGTTGAGAAAATTAATAATAATTTAATTAAAATATTTATTTGGATTTTTATTTATTAATTTATTGAAGCCTTTTTTATAATGATTTAAAAACACTTTATACTTTTCCTCTATCTTCATAAATAGCTGAGATATGGGCGTAAGAAACCTCCAATCGCCCGCCATTTCGCAACGAAGCGGCTGATGGTAATGTCGACTTCCAAGGTCCCTCCGGGGGTGACCTGTGAATTTGGTACCAAATTAAAAATAAATCGGTCCAGTAGTATCGGATAAACGCAGCAGACAGCGGGTGGACGGATTTTTTGGATTTGGACAGATTTTTGGATTTTACGTATCTTGAAACGTAATACCTCAAATTTTAAGGGAGGTTACATTTTTTTTTTTTTTTTTTTTTTTTTTTTTACAAAAGTTCGTTATTGAAAATGATAAATCAAAACTCGTGGTGATGATTTACCATATCACATTTTCTGTTTTAGTGCATAAATTAATAAATAGCAAACTTGAAAAAAAAAAAACGATTACAATTTAAAATTAATATAGTTCCTGTTGTTCTTTACGAATGCTAAACGTGGCTGCATATTACTGGAAGAACAACGCATAAGATATTCGAAGGATTGGTAGACTGGAGACTGGAGGATTGGTAGTCCTCTACTCACAGTTGATTCGTGTGGCCTGCACCCGTAAAGGCTGAGTAAAGTTATCAGTTTGGATGATCATGGATTAATATGGTAGCTCTGAAATAAAGGGTAGAAATCTGAGGGTTTACCACGACTTAGATGGGAGGATTTTTCTAGGTCTGGCCGAGTAGGTTTTGGTTTTGATGGATTTGTGTGAGGGATGTGTGTAGCAGTGGCGTACGCAGGATGAACGATCAGGGTGTTACATCCCCTCTTCCTTCCCCTTCTTCCAAAATTAGAAAAAAATATGATTTTCATATAACTTTTATATTTTGATTAATTATTCCTAATTGAATGATCCAATTTGTATTCTTATCCTTAAAACTTACGTCCTATTTGGCGATTATAGGAACATAATGATTACTTGCCTTCTCATCTCTGCGAAAAAAAATTGATATCCTCTCTGAAAAAAAATCTGCGTAAACGCCTGGTGTGTAGGCAGATATTGTTGGTAGTACCGGCATCGAACCTTCGGGTTAGTTAGGCTTTACTGTTCTTATTATTTTTATTAAATTTTAAAGTTTGAGGTTTACATCATTTCCAAGCGAGTATTCTGCAATACTGTATGAATTTATATCATCCCTTCACCAAATTTTATCAATTGTGCTATGCAGCCTACAAAAAAAAAATCAGACAAAAAATTGAGTCGGTTTTATTTCTAAATCACTTTTTTTCGTTGGCTGAATTTCCAATCGAGATGAAAATATAGCCGGTTTATCTATCAAGAAGATTGGGGATTAATTTCTAGTTAGAGCTATGCCAACAAGAACGATTTCTTCTGAGTTCCACTCCTCAAGAGCTACATCAACCATCAACTGTTCGCTCCCACGCTCTGTTGACAAGGATTATCTCGCGCAAGAAGTTCGTTGACAGGGGTATTACCGTCCATACTCTTCTACCGTCTGCTAGATTATTTTTTCTTATTTCTTTGAAAAATAATTCTCATAAATTTTTTTAAAAAAAAAATCTGTAGCAGTAGGTACTTTAAAATAAAGAATCTCAGAAAAAATAGAGTGGATTATATTTATTTCTAAAATGATAATATTCATAACCTTGAATTTAAATTACAACTGTCAAGAATTATTCTTAAAACATTCCAAAATGATAAAATGCAAATTATAAAGAATAAAATTTAACAAAATCCGTATAAGTACAAAAAACGAGAACAGGTTTCCTTGGAAACAACGTGTGTGAAATATTTAAAAATATGTATATAAATTTTCCACGCGCCTAAATCCTAAACCACTCCCCACCAATAAACAGCAGTGATTTAATTCTAAATAATTACTAGTAGGCCTATACTAAATAAGCCAACCAAATTTCATAAAAATGGGTGAAGTCAATTCAAACCCTTATAAACGACTGTATATGTACTGTTTGTGTGTATGTGTAGATGTATATAGTTATATTAAACATAAATACATATGCTATATGCATTATTTCTTTTCTATCCGTGCCTAGGAGGATCATAATTACAGGAAAAAATAAGATTTGTTGTCTCGGATCACGAGGTAGGTATAATATTATTTTTTATGATCTTTTATAATAGTATTTTGAAGTTTAAGTAAGTGCAAATTGAGGAGTAGGATAACTTAGAGAACAAAGTACTTCAATGTTGACTCCCGGACGAGGTCAAACATTTTTTGTTCAATCGATTGTAAATTGGGAGAACCTTCTGGGGCACACCCAGCCTCTATAAAGTGAGAACCCTTAAATGGGTTGGGAAAAAACTGACCTTGCATAACCGTTAGTCAATATTACTTCTCCCTTAGCACTCACTGAATCCAATATCATTCTTTAGCTATTGTGGAACAGTCTTTTTTAATATATATTTTATCTATGTATTGCTAGATACAAACTAAATAAATTAATCACTTCGGACTTGAACTTTTTTTAAGGTTACGTATTCGGTTTTGAAACTTATCTCTGTATCAAAGTGTCGTAACTCACAAGAACCCGAAGAATCCTATTTCCAACGTTGAAAGATGTCCCTAGAAAGTGAAATATAATGTTGTTAAAAAAAAAAAAAAAAAAAAAATGGGTTCTATACCTACCGCGGCATTTGATAATGCGGTCACAAGGGCTGTGTGTTAGTTTCTCAACTACACATTAATCACCGGAAACCTAACAAAATTTATATCCTGTTGGATTAGATAAGAGAAGAAAAAGTGAAGTAGGACACCTCTGTTGCTCAGTAAGTTTGAGAAAATACTTGTCTCAAGACGGAGCATAAACAAAAGGATAAGAGGCGTTTTTATTCTGTAAATGGCTAACAAAACAAACCGATCTTGAGAGCTGTGGAACGTTGTGTTGAAAGTGCCATTAAAAGATGTCTATATCTGTCTCTACGTTGGGTCCTCTTCTCTTGTCCACCTGGACTTAAGAGAGTCGAAAAACCCTATACGTAAAGGTTGTCCTGTTTCTTACGCGAGAAAAAAAAAAAAAAATAAATAAACTAATTCTCAATGATTTTGGCGATGAAATACAATAATTTCATAACTAAAGACCGAATTTATTCAACATAAAAATTGATTTGTAAAAACAGATTGCAAAATATCCACTATAATATGCAGTAAAAAAAAAAAAAAAATCACCATAACTGCTAATATCAAGGCGAACATTAGTGTAAATTTTAATATGCTGCCAAAAAAAAAAAGTACTGAAATAAATTTTTTTTAACAAAACTATATTATTAAGTTTACTACAACTAAGCCCCCATCACATAGCCCTCTTTCATTTAAAAAAAAATAATAATGATATAAAGGCAGAAAACTAATAAAATATGTGGTAAAAAAAAAGAAATATCTTTCTTAAAACAACAAAAAAAAGTGAAATTTAAAAAAATAAAAAATATACTTGATTATTTTTAGGATGATCCATAGGTTTTCTCAATGTTATTAAACTTTGGAACATGATGAATATTGAAATTATATATATATATATATATATATATATATATATATATATATATATATATATATATACATACAGGGTGTCCTTTTTAGATGGCCCGGTTAAATTTCTCTTGAACCGGTAACGTTATAAAATAAATAAAAAATACGTATTTAATATTTTTCAGCCTACTTTAAAATTTCGACCTGTTTTTGAAAAAAAATACATGGGGTCTCTGAGACCAAATACAACTTTAAAATTTCAAATAGGAATCTATGCCTTCCAATATATCATTTTAACAGATTTTTGAAACTGAAATCAATGGTGAAACCAGATTTTAAAATTCGTCAATAAATTACAAAGTTATGGTACAAACTTTTAAAAAAACAATGCATTTTGTTAGCTAATTTTAATAATAAAAAATTCCATACCACATACAACCAGAGGTTGGTGAACCTAAATTTCATGTTCAAAATGCCTACTCTCTTCGATGATGCAAAGATTGGCTCTTCTTAGCCACTCTTCGCTGTTGCTCAATGTGATGGACTGACGAGAGACCGATTGACAAGCATTTTCTACTCTTTGCTGCAGTTCTTCAACTGATCTTGCAGGGTTATGATTGGCATAAACGCTGCTTTTTCCATAATATACAATAAAATATCCAGTTACACTTCGAAATTGCGCTGCTGGTTTCTTGGTGGACCCGCAACAGATCTGAATCTCCTCATATTGTGAGCAACACGAATAAATGTTTTGTGGTTCACCTGGGGACGATCGGGAATCTGGGAGTACTACATGACTGCACGGCGAGCAATACCTCCACTTTTAATAAAACAATTGCACATATCAGCTTTTTGCTGACGGAAAAACTGCACTCTTCGGTTCATTTTTTACTGGCTGGTTAATACTGAATATAAGGAAGCAGGTATTGTTGTAAAAGTTGTTTATTTTCAGGAATTTATTCACTATCATAAGACCAATTGGGTAAACAATGACAGTGAATGTAAACAGCTACAACGTTTCACAAAACGTACAGTGGCTTATTTATGTTTTTTCACTACATCTTTAAAACAAAGCTTTATTATGAATTACAGCTAAAAAGATAACAAACACGATGTGACTCAATTAATTCCTGTGCAACAAAAAAAAAATGTAAAGGCAATTTAAAAGAATTAATACTAAAACAAACAAAATGTATTGTTTTTTTTTAACTTTGTACCATAACTTTGTAATTTATTGACCAATTTAAAATATGGTTTCATCATTGATTTCAGTTTCAAAAATCCGTTAAAATGATGTATCGGAAGGCATAGGTTCCTATTTGGAATTTTAAAGTTGTACTGGACCTGAGAGACCTCTTATATTTTTTTTCAAAAACAGGTCGAAATTTTAAACTAGGCTGAAAAATATGTATGTATATGTACATATGTATAAAGGCAGGATGTTGCCATTTCATCAATTTATTTATTACAAATTTTCGGTCTACAAGGGAGTTTCACCTTTGATGGCTGTGATGACTGAGATGGCTCTCTTATTGTTATTTTATTTTTAAAGTTTGGCGCTGTATATTTCGACTTGGTTCGGATTGGACTTAAATATGACAATATATGCATTTTAAATAATTTTAGGTCTTTTATAGAGATGCCTGAGGATGGCTTGTAGACCGAAAATTTTTATATATTAAAGTATTCACCTAAATTAACAAACACACACACACACACACACACATATATATATATATATATATATATATATATATATATATATATATATATATAGAGAGAGAGAGAGAGAGAGAGAGAGAGAGTGAGAGAGAGATATTATGTTTACGGTATTATTCTTAAATTGAATCATTTATTTAATAATAAATACACTGACTATATAGCTAAATTACGGTGTAGAATAATTTTAGTTAATTATAGGTTTCATATTATATAAATAAAATTATTATTTTAATTATATACTGTTTTCATACTCTGTTATTTATATCTTAGGCGGTGCATTTTTGGTTACAATTTAAAGTGTAATGCAATTTTAATATATAATTTTTTTTTTATAGGATTATTATTTTTTATTTATTTTGCCATCGTAGAAGCAGTAACATAGCATAATATATTAAAACAACATATGCATACCTAAAACGGCATGGAACATGTAAATGAAATCAATTAAACTGTTTTTTGTTTTTTTACAGATTATCACGGAAGAAAAAAATAAATATTGTTAATTGTTAATAAAGAGGAACAATAGAACAATAGAACAATATTTTTAACGTTTTTAATAATATTTTATACAAATATATATATATATATATATATATATATATATATATATATATATATATATATATATACACATTAATAATTATCATCGTTTACTGATGATTGCAATTGAAATATACAATATAACCTACATATACCTAATAAACAAAATAAAAAGATACATAAATAAATAAACAACATAAAACCTAAAAAACAAAATAAAGATAATATAGATATAACAGTTTAATTTATAATGTACGATTTATTTATAATATCTTCAAGGTAATTTGGAACAACACACTTATTTCTGTATTATGTATTCTGAATTAAAACCAACCTTTCCAAGCTTTTGTCTCATCATCAGGGCTCAATCTTATTATTCTTAGTTCACAATAATAATCAATAATAAATTTTGCATGCATTTTCCTTTTAAACAACAATAATCCATAATGAAAATATTTTGCCAATAAAGTTAGTCAATATATACTAGTAAAATATTTATATTCTTTTCATTTGAGTTACATTTAATAATTCTATAATTATAGCGTTTCCTTATTTTGGACCAACTTGTCTGAACTAATTATATAAACCACAATTTGGGACCTTATGGATATACTGTAAAAATTAGTGGGTTACTAGGTAATTTAAATTCAATATAAAAAATAATGTACATAAATAAATAAAAAATTATAATTATTAACAAATTAGGACATCAGGATTTAAAGATTCAGATGAATCGATTTTTCAAGAAAATAAAACAAAATAAAAAAAACTGTTGGCAATGTAGCAACTTGAAGTATAAGATTGTTTTATGAAGTTAATTACCATTTATCAACTGGCTTATTTAAACATAAATATAACATAAAATCAGTAATGAAAAAATGTAAATATATAAGTTAATTGTAAATGCAATTAGAAGACAAAAGAACAATGAAGAGTAAAGATTAAAAATAAATAGATATATTTAAATCAAATTAAAAACATTTTTTACTTGAGTACAAACTCCAAAACTATAATAAAGTGTAAATAAGGAAGATATTTGTGAATATGATTAGAAAATAATTAATAGTTAACGAAAAGTGTAATTTTAAATAAAAAATTGTAATGATTAAAAATAAATTAAATCAAATTTAAAACATTTTCAACTTACAGTACCAATTCCAGGAAGGCTGGTTCTTTTTTGATATTTAGTATCCATTATACACCCGACAATAAACAGGAAATGATTATAATACACTTAAATATTTAAATGAAATAAATAATACCGAGAACAGCACAGTACAGAATCGAGTTATGTTTTGAAGAGACAGGGAATGTTGGGAAGTGATGCCTAGATAATTGAGTTATAGAGAATATTTCCTTCTCATTGGCTGTTCCCCCTCCACCGGGTCTTGAACAGTGTCTCTTTCAGGTGTTAATATTAAAATTAATATGATTCTATTCACTTAGAAGATTCTCTTGTTTGATTATTTTATGTACACATACCATTGTTGTTACTTTCGATCCAGTTTGCTGATACTATCGAATATTTATAAAAATTAAATAAACATATCAATTAAATATTTAACAAAAAAATTATTACAAAAAGATAACAGAATTTATTCATTTATATGAATAACGATTTTCAAGCGTTGAAAGAGTTTGTTAAAAACTCTAAATTTAAAATTATGCCACATATTTCTTCAATCGCATTAATATAATTTTAGCTAATATACTATAAAATAATTATTTTAACAACTTCCCCTATTTGAGATAAAAAAAAAAAAAGTCTGGAAAAAGGACAATGGGATGCCAATCTTTTTAAAAAAAGAAATTTAATTCTGTGGATATTACAATCAGGGCAGCTTTCATATGGTGAAGGGGGAAAGAAAGGGGGTGTCATACTCCTCCCTCCCCCATTAAATTTACAACCCAAAACTTGGGAAATTCGAGATTTGAGGACCTACTTAAAACCGCTAAAATTATGGAATATCATTTTACTCATAGAGCTATTAAAATTTAAAGCCATTGCCGGAAATTTTTAGGTTAAGAAATCAGGATTCTATCGATACAATTTATCGATTTCTTTTCTTAAATACAAAAGAAAATTATTATTGTCAGATTTCAACATTTGTAACAGATAAATGAAAAGTTTAAATATTAAAGAGTAGGGAAAATTGCAATATTTCACAATGTAGCCGGGAAAATATTTAAAATAATAGGGATATTTTGGAGTCCCTCTCTCTCCCCAGTAAAGTATTGTATCAACATCCCTGATTATAATTGTTTAAATATTTTTTTTAAAAATTAAAATACTATGTAATAAAATCACCTCATAATAGTTTAGACGATTTTTAACAATTATTTTTATACGTTCAGATATAGGCTTATGAAATTATCTGTGGTACTTAATTGGTAAATGGATATTAGAATAAGGATAAATACAATATATATATATATATATATATATATATATATATATATATAATAATATTTAAAATATAGTAATACCAAATTCTATGAGGAATCTAAATCAAAGTAGTTCTTTTCTCAATTATATAATTACATAATTGAGAAATGTATATATCTGTACCATATATATATATATATATATATATATATATATATATATATATATATATATATATATATATATATATATATATATATATATGGTACAGATATATACATTTTAAAATTATGTAATTATATAATTGAGAAAAGAACTACTTTGATTTAGATTCCTCATAGAATTTGGTATTATTATATTTTAAATATTATTTAAATAATGTACTATACCTTTTTTTCATTTTATTATAAACTTTTATAATCCAATTACTTATTAATTTTCACAATTTGATAAGAAAGAATATTTAAAAAGAAAAAATATTGAAGGTGCTATAAGCCCTTCATAAAAGTAAATGCTACCAGATATGTCCAGTTTAAACTAATTATTCGTTTCATAAACAATAGCACTGTTGCCAGATCTTGCCCTCAAGTCTTTTGCAAATCACAAGTCTTTCACGCACATTTGCATTTATATTTACCAAAACCAAAATTATGGAAAAATTCATTTGCCAACATATGCCAGAACTTAAATAAACAGTAATGACAAGTATCATAAATATATACGTACATATATTAGTTCATATTATATGTACATATATATATATTTATCCCTATCCCCCTCCCACGGGTATGTGAGGCCCGTCAGCCTACTGGAGGCCACTCACACAGACCGGGCATAGGAGTGATGACCCTACCCCGTGTATCTTAATTGTGAATCGCGTTGTGGTTTTCCAGGACATAAAATAGCCGCCCGGAGGTTTGGTCCATGGACGGTCTGTCTCGGGGAAAGAAATATAGGTCCTCGTGCGCCTGCTGACTCCGAACAGCCATAATCCGTGGATCTAGACCGATTTGTACTGTCCTTGAACCCGAGTGAGTCGGTGGGAAGAACACTGCCGAATTGGCCCCAAAGGGACCGGTTGTGGAGCAATGGCCAGCCTGCCGCTGCACCATGGAAACCATGGTTCGCAGCAACGTGAAGTTGGGTGACCCCCTCCAGGCTGTCTGTGCTCCCGCAAGCAATAAATGTCTGTAAGAACACCACACCGCGCGGCCAAAGATCTACAAGGTCTATAGAGCCAACCGAAAAAAAAAAAATATATATATATATATATATATATATATATATATATATATATATATATATATATATATATATATATATATATATATATATTATTAAATTAAATAATTAAAATTTAATTTGTGAACTTTTTAGTTATTTAAGAAATAATAATATTTTTTATATCCATATATAAAAATCGTATATTTTTAATATGATAATTTTTTTTCTAATTCTAACATTTAATATAACCAAAATTTTCAAACTTTAAATTATTACCAGGAGCGATAATTTAAGTTTCATATTAGATTAAATTGGATGTTAGTCATTATTATTTAAATATTGAAATAAATATTTTTTAAATGTGTATTTAATTTTTTTTTTCCAATAACGATATATTCTGATGATCGAGTATTCCAAATAACCTGAAATATCGACATTTTTAATTGGAATTAGTCGATTTAATATAATAAAATAATAAGTTGAATTTATTAAAATTAATTATAATTTAAAAAAAAAATAAAAAAATGTTAAAAGACTTAAGATGTTGCAACACCGCAAGAGCTGCCCGCCAACTGAAGTTCATTCTCTCGCCTGCTAGCGCGTCGGTCGGTTCTGATCATTTGGTTTGTGTCTCGCGGTCTGTGATAGTGTTCGGTTGTGTTTTTCGTTTTAATTATTTAGTTAAGTGTTTTTATTTAAGAAAAAAAAATAGTGAACGAAAAAAAATAGAAAAACAACGGAACTTCACTGTCTGTAAGTACTATAGTCCTCAAGTAGTTGGTTAGAGTTCTTAATATGTGTAACGAATTTGTTCTGCTAATTGCAAATAAAATATTTATTTTTAATTGAATTTACCGTAAGAAAATATATCTATCTACTATCAATGCTAATGCAATCGCTAATTGTAAATAAAATATATATTAATAGTTGACTTCTGTTTGCAAGAGTGCAATGGAAGATAAAATATTCTTTTTTACTTTTAAACTTTTCAAAATACGTTTCAATATATTTCAATTGAATTATTTATTTTTTATTTATTGAATAGATATTTTTGAGTTTTACAAAGCTTAGAATTCAAACGTTTAATTATTTTTAAAAGTAGAATGTTTTAAAAATAGAGAACAAGTAACATTCATTAATAAATTAAGTAATAATAATAATAATAATAAATTAAAAACTGTATTTGAATATCAAAAATGTCATTTTTTTATTTGATCGTTGCTTTTAAATGCCATTATGTAAAGTAACTTTCCGGTTGAGCGATTCGTATCCTGCCTATTTTTTTTTTTTTTATTATGTAAAAATAATTAAAATGCCTGATTGAGAAGAAAATTGTTCACTGTTAATGGTTTTTTAAAAAATATTTTATAATTATTAACATACATTTTCACAGATAAATGTCTAAATCATTTTTGATTTCATTTAATTTTTTATTAAACTGTTTAGAAAAATAAATTATTACTGAATCATTGAAATAAATCAAAAATTGGGTATGGTTATTTTTTTATATTTTAGTTTCCAGAAAAATAGTGCCTGTAATATTTTTACTGTCACCAAAATAATCAAAGTAAATAAATAAAACAAGGATATGATATATTAAAGGAAATTTCTTTCCTATGAATTTTCGAACTCTGAGCATTCCATTTACTACGAGGCTCTTAAAATCTTGTACTTATCCGCCATTATGGAGCGACACTTCCGAACTAGTACCTTAAATAATGATTTCATGAAAAAATAAATTATTTATAAATGAAATTTAATATCGAAAGTAGAAAGTTTATTTAAACTTATAATTTAAATTAAAATATGTTTTTAGAAGGACAGTTTAATGTTTTTATTTATATATTACTTGTTTTATATTAGTTTAATGGCAGGTTCCAGCGGGGAATTGAAATTAGTTCTTATTTCTTAAAGTGCGAAAAAATAATGATTTGATTTTTTTTTTAATTTAAATTATTTTGAGTTACAAAGTCAATATATCTCTATTATGCTTAAAAAAATCAAAAATAAATATCAAAAAATCATAAATGAGGTTTAAACTCTGATATTTATTTTTTAGATCTCAACGTGTCATTATTTAATTTTTATACTTGAAATAAAAAATATATATTTAATACTATATATTCATTATTGGATTATGATTATATAAAAAAAATTTCTTCTTGGAAAAATGCCATCCTATCACCCCTCCTCTTATGGTTCCTTATACATGTTTCATGTTTAAAAAAACACAAATTTAAAACAAATCGAAACACTTCATTATGTCAGAATAGAGAGTTTGATAGAACTGGATAATTTAAATAATCAAAAGTGGAATTATGACTTAATATTGATAATAATTTTATAAGGCAGGGCAAATGGGAAAATAGAAATTAGAAAATAGTAATTAAAGAATAGTAAAATTAAAAGGAATTAGGAAAGTTGTAAACGAAACAAATTGCAATTTGCATATATAAATTTGCATATTAGATTTTATTAATACATAAAGTTTAAATGCAAAGTAAATTAGTATAAGTACTTAAGTAGAAAATAAAATGATGAGGAGCAGAACTGTGAAATAATTTTATTTTTTGATCAAAATAAATAAAAGCCCCTGAATAACTCTAATTCTTAATCTAATAAAATATATCTTACATTTAAAATATTAAATTAGAGAGTTGAATAGAATTAAATATTAACAATTGGGATTAAAGTTGAAAATACCTCTTAACTTATTTTCTTTTTTAAGAGCTGATTTTTATTATTAATATCAACTAATAACTCTTATTTCAGATTTTTCCAGGAATTTTCTTTTAATTCTTTCAAATCCTGGTTTCAGTTCAGTATGCAGACCACGATTTTACAGTATTTTACAGGTACTAAGTTTCTAATTAGACCGCTATCCATGGGATATGATATTTTTTTCCCGGGGTGTTATGAATGTATATATATATATATATATATATATATATATATATATATATATATATATATATATATATATATATATAATTGTTTGTCGCGTCTTTTTTATTTTTTAGACCAAAATTCAGTCAATCTTATGAGATGATGGTATTTATTTCGAAACAAACTATTAAAATACTAATATAAAACAGTTGACTTCTATTGTAGGAGACGGGAGGGAGGGGAAGGAGGGGTGAAAATAAGTGCGCCATAATTATGCTATGTAGTATATATGTATGTGTATATATATATATATATATATATATATATATATATATATATATATATATATATGTATATTTTTTTTTAAGATTTATTAACCGATTCTATTTACATAGTAATTAGGAAAAGCATGACCTAGAATTCCTTATGTCTTATAATGACAGTGTACTTTTATATTTGTCTGGTGTTTTAAGATGAGTTTTTATTTTTTATTTTTGACCGATGTTTTATTATAACTGAAATATTTCTCTTCAGTATTGCCACACACGCTTTTCTGTTTTCCCAGTGGGACCAACCATTGTGGTCAGGCTATTCCCTGGAGGATCAACGGAACTCGGATATTTCCAGACCAAACCTGAAAAAAATACGATAGCTTTTACTGTTAACTGTTAATTCGGCGTAAGCTCGCGTGTATTTAAAAAAAAAAATCTACTTCAAACACATTTTTATAAAATGCATTTCTTTTCCTTCTAATGTTATTGGATTAATCGATTAAAATATTGGAAAAAAAAGGGAGATATTCGGGTACAACTCCAGTTTCGCTACACCAACATGGCGGGTGGGCTAAAGTTTTTGGGACGGTCTGTATTTCGAATGCCGAAGACGGCCGAGTCTGTCCGGAGATAAGGCGGCCCTGACGTTCGCTCGTCATACTTTCTTTGTTATTAAATATATTTTAATTCTTACGTTTCTTTTTTAAAATTATTAATTATCATCCGTTTTTTAATATTTGGCTGAGAAGATCAGCCTGATCGAATTTCTGCTGGTTATTATTTACTTCTGTACGTCTGTACGTACGTTCGTTCATACGCATCTCGCATAACTCAAAAAGAGTTAGCTGTAGAAAGTTAAAACTTGGTATTTAGGATTACCATAAAATCTAATTGTGAACCCCTCTTTTTGGTCACTGCATGATTACCAGAAGTAGTACTTTACCTGAAGTTCATTATTGATTTTCATCAAAAATTATATTAAAACATAACGTAAAACATCTCAAATTTGGTAAATCATACTTTTATATCATTATAAGTAATATAATAAATTTTGGTTGAAATTGAAGAGCCGAAAGGGGTATTTTACTTGAAGATCATAATAAACTTAAATCAAAAGGTATGTCGACATTTATTACAGAGATCATATGGTTCGGTGATGAAGGTTAAAAACGTGATTTTTTTTCACGCTAATTAAACAATTTGATTACTTGTTTTATGTGTTAAAATTTTAATTAATTATTTAAAGAGGAAAAATTACTTGTTTTCCCTCTCCATTAGTGAGCTGAAAAAGTTCTTCAGTTATAGTTGATATTTTAGCAATAACATGAGATAAACTTAAATAGTTAAATATACATTGTTTACTATTTTGATTACTCTCTTTCTTATATTAAAAATAGGAATATCTAATAAAGCTATCATGCATCGACCCTAAAATAGATATTGAAATGCCCGGAATGCAATACCTAAAATTCTAGGTTATTTTAAATACTCATTATAAATAGAAGACAGATTGATCGATTTAACACAATGGAATCCAGCATCCAACTGTTAAAAAAAAAAAATGTTATCTATTAGTTTTTAAAATATATAACGACAAGATACATGATTGCTGGACCTTTTTTTGACTTCAGAGCATAACAGATATTTCTTGATGACAACTTCCCTTCAACACTTCGGCCTCTGGATATGTTGTCGTAGTAACGTTATATAATATTAAAGTTCTTTCACTTTTCACTGATATAAAATTGGCTACAATAGATGATAGTTTAATTTTCTAAAATCTGTTATGAATATTTTTTATTTACAATTTTAATTTCATTATCGTCACTAGAAGTTCTAGAGACCACTGAGTCCAAAAGACGTATTTTCGGAAATTGGTCTGTATTTCCCAGTTTTTTTATTTTTTTTTTTATTATATAGGGTAAAGAATCTTACGTCTGCGACAATAGATGGGCATCTTGGCAGCGTATTAGCTGAGAAACGTGGTTTTTGTATAAGTCCAAAATGGGTCAATCGATTTCTAAGAAACTTGGCTAAAGTTTTATACTTAAAGCCCCTCAACGTTTTTGTGTATCACCGGGAAAAATCAGGAAGAAAATTATGAGAAAAAGTAATTTTATTTGGGCATAACTCAAAGAGTATACATGTTGTAGAATATTCTATATAATCACTTGAAAGATATTTAAATTCTCTACAAATAAAAAAATATTTCATCTAAATCGTACTGGTATTAGCGAAGATACGGCGTATTAAACTTTGTACCCTTATTTTTAGTTTCACAAAAGATGCTGCGCACGCCTATTATATGTTCATCTCCCGGAACATTGCAGATGCTCATTTGAAAGATAATAAGATTGTCAATAAAGCTAAATCTAAAAAAAAAAATTATAATAAAAAAAATATCTGGTGTGTTCACTTACACGATTTTCTTTACCAATTGTAAAGTCCAAAACAGTAATGGTTTGCTGTATCTTCGTTTATATTATTCCGATGAAAGTTTTATTTTTTTATATTTTTTTTAAAGTGTTAATGTTTTGGTTTGTGAAAATTTTAGTTATCTTTCAAATTTCTGTAAAGTTCTGAAAGATGTGTAGTTTTTCGATTTATTCGAAAAACTAAAAAAAGTAAATGAGCTTTCATGGGAAGGTGCATAGACTATTTAAAAAACTTAGGTACCAAGTACGACACGCCTTATCTAAAAGAAAATATTAATAATAATAACACACTTAGCGAATCCCAAGGTTCGACGCCGATACCACCAATCGCTGTCTACGACCTCACTCCACCGATTACTTTTCAAACCCAAATCCTTCAGATCATCCTTAACACAATCCTCCCATCTACGTTTAGGTCTACCTCTCGGACGTTTAGCAGTCGGCTCAGCGGTTATTAACTTTTTATGAATTCGTTCGTTACTGAGCCCAACAACTTTACAAGCCCATTTCAATCTTCGCGATGTTCTTCGAATCGAAGTTTAGCGGCCACGTTTCACATCCGTACTGAATAGCTGGAAGGATAATAGTTTATAAAAGAAAATATTTGTCAACTAAAATATAAAAATAATGTAGATTTAAAAATATTATTAAACTAATATATCATGTTATAATTACTGGGAAAAAACTACAGTTTTTCTGCTTTGATATTTAAGATATAAATTTCATATAATTTTTTATTTTATTAACAGATTTTTGTGTATTTAAATCTTCGTCAAAATGTTTTCGACGGCCTATAGAATATATATAAAATAAAATTAAAATAAATTATACATACATACAACCGATATCCCTTCCACTTTGAGCATTCTGAATCAGTGCGCGAGTAACATTGTAGCAGTCTATTTTCAGCTCTGAACCGAAGTACATTTATATATTATTATAGCTGTTAGTTATAACAATATAAAATTACTTTTAATACAAATAAAATTACTCGAAAAATTACAGCAACTCTGCTTTGATATTTAAAGTATAAATTAAATTATTTTTTTTTTAATTTAAAGATTGTTTTGTTTTTAAGCATCTTAAATATTAAACATTTTAAGACTTTTTAACGGTTTGATGATTATGAGTTAGTGAAATAAAAATAACTCATGCGGATATATTACCGATATCCCTTCCACTTTGAATGCAGGACCCTTTGCATGTGAAACCTAGCAGTCTAGATTCAGCTGTGAACTAAAGAACATTTAGATATTATTATAGCTATTGACCATAACAAAATTGAATTGCAATTAAGAAACTAAAATATCATGTTTTAATAACTCGAAAAAACTATAGCATCTCTGCTTTGACATTGATGGTATAAATTAGATGCTAGTATTTTGTTGTTGCTTCTTTTTAACAGATTCTTGTGTATTTTAAGCTTTGTTAAAATGCTTTATACGACCTATTGAATATAGATAAATCAAAATAAAATAAATTATACAGATATATAGCCGATGCCGTTTTACTTTGAACATTGGACCCTGTGCACGTGGAACATTCAACCAATCTAGATTCAGCTCTATACCGAAGAACATTTACATATTGTTATAACAAATTACATATAAAATTACTAATAGATATAACAACGTTGAATTGCAGTTAATAAAACTAAAATATCGTGTTCAAATTACTCGAAAAACTACATTTACTCTACATTGATATTTAAGGTAAAAATTGAATTAAATTAACTAACTTTTTATTAACAAATTCCTGTGTATCTAATGCTTCGTTAAAATGCTTTCTGCGGCCTATTGGATACAGATAATTTAAAGTAAAATAAATTATACAGATATATATTCGATATCCCTTCCAATTTGAACATTGGACTCTGAGCACGTGGAACATCCAACCAGTCTAGATTCAGCACTGTACCGAAGTACATTTACATATTTTAGATATTAAATATTACAAAATTGAATTTCAGTTAATAAAACTAAAACATCATGTTTTAATTACTCCAAAAACTACGGCTTCTCTGATTTGATATTTAAGATATAAATTGAAATCATTTTTTTAATTTGTTTATTAATAGATTACTGTGTATTTAAAGCTTTGTTTAAATGCTTTCTACGGCCTATTGGATACAGATAATTTAAAGTAAAATAAATTATACAGATATATATTCGATATCCCTTCCTATTTGAACATTGGACTTTGAGCACGTAGAACATTCTACCAGTCTAGATTCAGGACTGTACCGAAGTACACTTACATATTTTAGATATTAGATATTACAAAATTGAATTACAGTTAAGAAACTAAAATATCGTGTTTTAATTACTCGAAAAACTACGGCTTCTCTGCTTTGATATTTAAGATATAAATTGAATTCAATATTTTAATTTGTTTATTAATAGATTACTGTGTATTTAAAGCTTTGTTTAAATGCTTTCTACAACCCATTGAATATAGATAATTTAAAGTAAAATAAATTATACGGATATATAGTCGATATCACTTCCAACTTGAACATTGGACTTTGAGCACGTGGAACATTCTACCAGTCTAGATTCAGCTCTGTACCGAAGTACATTTACATACTGTAGATATTAGATATTACAACGTTGAATTTCATTTAATAAATCTAAAATATCGTGTTTTAATTACTCGAAAAACTACACCTTCTCTGCTTTGATGTTTGTGGTAAAATTTAAATTGAATTTTTTTAATTTTATTATAAACAGATTCCTGTGTGTTTAATGCTTCGTTAAAATTCTTTCTACGACCTATTGAACAAAGATAAATCGAAATAAAATAAATTATACAGATATACAGTCGATATCCCTTCCAACTTGAACATTGGACTCTGAGCACGTGGAACATTCTACTAGTCTAGATTCAGCACTGTACCGTACATTAACATAAATACATAAATGTACCGAAGTACACTTACATATTTTAGATATTAGATATTACAAAATTGAATTTCAGTTAATAAAACTAAAATATCATGTTTAAATTACTCGAAAAATTAAGGCTTCTCTGCTTTGATATTTAAGGTATAAATTGAATTAATTTTTTTATTTATAGATTACTGTGTATTTAATACTTCGTTAAAATGCTTCTACGACCTATTTAATACAGATAAATCAAAATAAAATAAATTATACCGATATATAGCCGATACACCCTCCAATTTGAACATTGGACTCTGTGCACCTGGAACATTCTACCAGTCTAGTTTCAGCTCTGTACCGAAGAACATTTACATATTGTAGCTATTAGATATAACAACATTGATTTGCAGTTAATAAGACTGCAATAATCATGTTTTAATTACTAGAAAAATTACATTTACTCTGCATTGATATTTAAGGTAAAAATTGAATTGAATTTTTTTATTAAGAGATTCAAATAATATTCATTAATGTTCGTTGATTAAAATAATATCTTGTGTGTCCATTCGCTCGATTATCCTTACAGTTTTGAGTGAACGCCCAAATTAAAAATTGTTAGCTTATCTAAGCTTATATTAGTCCGATTAAGATTACTTTTTTTTTTTTATGTTTAGCTTTGTAGGCAGTTAAATTAAAGGTGAACCGGTTTCCATATGAACATTTATGTTATACTTTATAATATGTGTATAAAGTTCAATACGCTTTATCATTGCTAATTATAGTTCCGATTAAGATGATTTGTTTTTTAGAGAATTCAATTACCTTTTAAATAATTTACTGTTTATAATGTATAATATAATTTAATATATATTATAAAATATACCGCAAAATAGCGTATTTTTCGAGTTAATGCGCAAATAAAATATTTTTTTCGTCCTACCTTTTTTGTTTCCTGATTTTTTTCTAGGAATGTACTTTAAATATGAATAGTTAAAAAGATTTCGTTCGAAGACTTTAGGCAAGTTTCATAAGAATCCTACACCGGCATCAAGGACAGAAAAAATAGAAAAAAAAAAAAAAAAATGCTTCTTCCTGTTAAGAGATAATCGTAGTAAAAGCAGACACACAGACATATCAATGGTCCTAAATGCGTTTTTTGGTCTCAGGGGGCCCTGAAACGCATATATTCGTTGATAAATGTACAACGTAATTTTCACCCAATTACTATACCTTCCTTACCTAGCGGCAGGAAATTAAAAACATCTTAATCAGACCAATATTAGCGAAAATATAGCAAACAATTTTGTATTCGACTTGGCTTCAGATATTTTGTTATGTTGAGGACATATAAACTATATTTATATATACAATATTTATCTAATTAGAATACTTTTTTTATGAGAAATAAGCACCTCCAATCTTAATTTAATTATTTTCGATTAAGCCCTCCAGAAATTCAACCTTAGCTCCGTAATTCAATTAACCCGACTGTATTACTGTCGAATAATCGATTGCATTTTTCCTGTTTTTTTTTTTTTTGCTTGCATCAAAAGCAATATTATTATTGTTCATAATCAATAGAATTTTAAATTATTATATAAAATTAATCAAACTATATTAAGAAATAATCGAGCATATTAATCCCACAACACATTTATTAATAAAAATTAATTTACATACTCAATATACAGCCGAACCTATATATATATATATATATATATATATATATATATATATAAATATGATAAAAAGCCTTATTATATCTTGATGCCTTTAGATTTTCGTAATTTTTTCAACTAATTTAAAAGTAGGATGGCTTTATAGGAAAACAGCATGGAAAACTCGTTAATGAATGACAACACTAATGCTGAACACCATGATTTCATTTGAATTTGTAATAGTACCAATGCGCATGGGTTTCAAATAACTTTATTTCACAATTCATTTGTAAAACTGCCGTGAACACAATTAAATCTACATAATTCATTAGTGAATAGAATACCAGGTGGGTACAAGCTTATTTTTTTTCTCCCAAGTTTATGTCTTTTCATTACGTGTTGTACATTGTAAAATGGGAGGGGAATTGTCCAAACATTTTCTTTCACCTCAATCCTTTAGTGAAAATTAGAATTAAACTTAAATTGTGTCTCTTCTTTAAGTAGACTTGGATATTATTCAAATATAATTTTATTCAATATGAATATGTTTTTATTAATTATTCGTTACTCAAAACATTAATCATTAGTCAAATAAATCATAAGTTTCCAGACGGTGCACAGTGGGGCAAAAATGACAAAATAAACGGTTATAATTCTTTAACTTCCAAACGGAAGGACCTAGAACCTTCAAATTTTATACATTTTCCAATCTTTCTTTGTGAATTCAACTTGTCAATAGAAATAATTAAAAAAAAATTATTAATTACAGAATGTATTAAAACCAAAACAACAAAAAATAATAATAATGTATGTCGTCTGTAAACACAAGCGGGGCAAAAAAACTTCCATTTTGTACATCTGAATATATTTATATAATAAAAATATATTGTATATTTATAGAATTTAAATATACAATATACAAATTTATTTATATTATGTGAATACACAGCAATAAATAAATTGATGATTTTTATGTACAAAATAAAAAAAAATAAAAAAACAGAACTTATTAGCATAATTTATAAAAAAAGTTATAATTTAAAAAATAAAATCTCTCAGAATTTATTTGAAGCTCCTGAACTACATCGTATATATTACATGGACAATGGTATGCATGTGATACATTCAAAAATACTAATTTGAATAGTGGGTGATATTTTTAGTTTTCAGTCCACTTTCTCTAAAAAATTTATTTTAATATTTCTTAATTAGACTCTATTCAGAGCAACTACAAATATGTTCTATGAATCTTGTAGAAAATTTAATACTGTAGAATATTGGTCGTTTGCAATAAACTGCGCTAAAAGTTACATATTAATTTATAGAAACTTCTAACTTATCTACGTCTTTGCAGATATTCAATGCGCTGTATCTCAGTAGCTCTTCCGAATATTCAAACATGTGCCAGATTAAACTTGTAGGAAATGTAATGTTCTTTAATATTGGTAATTACAACATTTTGGCTAAAATGTTCTGGAAGCGAGTTTCTGAGGAAAAACTGAAAGAAGTATTAAAGACTATTTTAGTGGATTTTTTCAAGAGGGCGGAAAACGCACAAGGTGTGAGAGGTTGAAAACTTTTTCATGAGCGGGGCAATACATACAACAAACCTGAAAATAAAAATTACTCCACCTTAATTAAAAAAGTTATCTCAACTGTGCTGAGTGGGGAAATAATTACAAACATGTTTTATAGTATTATATTTTGCTTGTTCCGAAGTTCGCAGATTCACGAAGCTATAGATCGCTTTGATCGCTCGTCCACATCCTTACTGACATATTCTTGCAAATTTAAAACGGATATGTAGAGGGGCACAAAGATTGTAGATCGAAACAATTTCATAATTTAAATTATTTCTAACTTTTCCGATTTCGATCTAGCACTTAAGCGGCAATAAAAAATGTGCAAAAAATAATGTATATTTATTTACTAATGATATGAACATGTCGCAAGTTTGAATAAATATGGATTAATTATAAGTATTTTCGAATTAAAATAAAACTGTATTTTAGTGTGATTTATCGTCAATTAGCAGAATTTGTTGAAGTTATATAAAAAATACCGGCGTTGGTGATGCATATATTATTTTTTTTATAAATTTTGGACAATTTGACTTATTTTTACATAACATTAAATATTTTTACACCATAAAACATATAAACAGTCGAAAAGGACTTAAGAATCAAGTTGAGCTCCATCAAACTTAACATTGATGCTCTGATTTTAAACAAACAACTTCCAGCTGAAAGATATTGATGTTTTTCTTCGCAATGTCCGAATTTCTTAATTATGATGGATACAATTTTATTATCAGAATTTTTGTTGTTGTTATGCGAATCTTATTGTTGTTTTTTTGTGAAAGTTATTAATTTTTATTTTTGAAATTTATTTTCAATTTATTTTTATTTATTTATTTAATATATACATTTTTTGTTTGCTAACTGTGGAAGATAACTATTTATTTGTTATCAGCCGTGGATCGACCTAGTCTCTATTAAGTTGGTTTCCCTTAATTGGAGGAAAAACCTGGAGGTTGAGCGTGATCTCAACCGAATCGTTGCACAACCGTTGGTCTGGAACTATTAAGTACTAGTAAGTCTTATTAAGTACTGAGCCCAAGACCCTATATATATATATATATATATATATATATATATATATATATATATATATATATATATATATATATATATATATATATATATTTCAAAATAAAGAGTAACGAATAAATTTAATATTTTCCATTCACAAATAGCGAATAGGAATATACGAGATTTATTCGTTTTTCTAAATAAAATTTTCCCAAGATTGATCTATAAACTACGATTTTGATTAGAAGTACCCAAAATCTTTTTCGAGTTTGCACAATTTTTTCAAAATATAAATTCTTTAAAAGGCGCTTATTATAATACTTCTCCACATCCAAGTTCTTTGATGTTTTCGACATATATAGAAAATAATATTTTACCGTTTATTTTAAATCATAGAAAGAAGTGCCGATATGATCTTCGCAGTTATTTCAATACCTATTGAATATTTTAATGTAACTAGGCCTATAGGCAAAGGTAGAAAAAAGAGTCAATCTAGTAGAGTTTCAATATTTTTTGTTATTTGTTGGTTCAACAATTCTTTGAATCGAGGCCTCAGAAATTCGACGTCTACTCGATTTAAACCCACAACTTTGCAGCCTTCCACATCAAGCAATTATATAAAGCACCGTTTCTAACATCCAGCTTACTTCTCTAAACTTATCTTTTTCATGTGTTGTTTGGAGTCGGATTATATTTGGATTTTTGTCCTCATACATCAATGTCAAGGTTCCGGCCCATCTCAGTTTGGCAAGACACATGTTTGATGGAAGAAGGTTCCATTCTTAGCGGGGTCAGTTCCTGGCCGGAATGTGAGAATATATATATATATATATATATATATATATATATATATATATATATATATATATCGATATATTGTCTGATAGTTTTGAACCGATATATCGTAATGTCCGTATTAAATTTTTAGTATCGAAAACCGATATTTTTCTAACACATTTTTTTTTTAATAAATAAAAAGAACGAAGAACTGCGGGTTCGAAGAAGAAAGAACCAAAATAAAAAAAATATGGTATGCTGTGTTATTTCTATCTACAGTGTCTATGTTCAAGTCAGCCATTTTCTTAATGGCTTTTGGTTAGGGATGTAAATATCGAACAAAAATATCGATATATATCTTATTGATAGTTTTAAAATAGTAGTTCGAAAATTATCTTATCGAAATAGTAGTTTGAATGAAAAATTTCGAAATATTAAATATTTTTAATGTATTATTTTGCCAGCCCATCTGCTGATTTTCGATCATTTTAATTAACAGGTATAGATTCATAAATAAACATGAAAAAAAAACATTAATAGTTTTATCACCAACATTTGTCAATAAAAAATTATTACATATTAGGAACTAGAGAACATTAATAAAATCGCTTAAACATAAAAATAAATAAATAAAAAGGACGGAAGAAATTTAATTGAACGAATTAATAAAGCCCTATCAAAGTATACATTTATTTTTATTATTAAAACATTCACTACTAAGAACTAGAGACCAATTAATTAAATTGCTTAACATAAAACAAAAAATAAAAAAATAAGGAAGAAAATTCTCAATTGAATTAATAATGACTGAAACCTATTAAACTTATTGTCCTTTTAGACATTTTTTTTTAAATTTTTTTGTTTATTTAATTCTTTTTTGGAAAAATATCGGTTTACCATACCCAAATTTCAATAAAATGATATATCGAGTTAAAACTATCGGAAAAAAATATCGATATTTTGCCAACATTCTAAAATCCCCTCCTTTATAGGAGAGGGTTTTAAAAATTAAAAATATCGAGGCCCGAAATATCTATATTCTTTTCGATATATCGAACAATAATTTCGATATATTCGAAAATTATTAATACGATGTAAATCGATATTTTTTTCGATATTCACATCCGTAGTTCCTGGTCGGTCCATTATTCTTTTACACACAGAAGGATCTTCCTTTCGTATACGTATGTGCTTATTCTTCGGCTCTGGCCAATGCCTATGATGGTTATGAGTTCAATAAGTTAGGTTGGGCGGATCAACATTTTTTTACAATTGGCCATCCGTTATCCGAGAAACAAGTCGACTTTCGGGATGCCTTCGGATTTCAAAGGGACTGTCGTTCGATTCCTCTATCCAGGTTGTTTCATCGGACTTATTTCATTCCTTTCAGACCTATTTCAATCCCGATTTTTTCATTCCTTACGCTTTTCTACTTCTAACCTAAATGAATTTGGTGACTCATTTGAATGTTGAGGAACTTATTCGGCTCCCCTCGCTTTCTCCTGTTTCTTGCTAAAATAGTTTAATTAGTATTTGAATGTTCATTTGACTATATTAATCAAATGAATAGAAAAATACTGAAATATAAATTATTAAAATAAAAAATTAATGGGTTTTGATTTCTGTCCTCACAGCTCATGTAATATTTTAATAGTGAAAACTTTTACCACATTTTTGATAAGGCATGTAATATACCATGATTAACCAAATCAGGGAAACAGCAAACCTTCTAAAAGGTGGCATACATTTTTATGGATCAGTATTTTCCAGAAAAGGAAAAATGAAAATACATTTTCCGGAAAAGAACGCTGAAGAACAAAATAACAAGAAGCCATTACTGTATGACCGACTGAGCAACGCCGGGGTAGCCCTGCCGATATTTGAACCAAAGGGTCTCGTTAGTTTTTTTTCTCCCTTATATTTGCAAAGAAAAAGAGTACTTTCCTTATTCAATTATTTTATATAAAAGTAATATATATATATATATATATATATATATATATATATATATATATATATATATATATATATATATATATATTATTAATCCTAATGCATTTAATTAATTTTTATAATAGTTTATAAATGCACTATTTACTAAACCTTGTAAATTTCAAATATGATGCAAGATTATCAGGCAAGCGTTATAAAGATGTTACGCAGCATAACCATCCGAATTAGTTCTTAGTGAATAATCTTAAATTCCTTTTTTATTGGTCATACGAGTATTACGTTGGTTAGGGTACAACCGAAGCATTTTTAATATTTAATCGGATTTCAAAGGAATTTTTTGTTAATTATTTAAAAAAAAAAATACTTTACCACTACAATCCATGCAGGTTCTTGTACTCAGTACTTTGTAAGGAAGTAGGTACTGTTTTTAAACTAACGGTGCGCAAGGAGGTTCGGTCAGAATCACGCTCAACCTCCAGATTTTTCCTCTAATTAAGTGTACCCACTATATAGATGGGTGAGCCCCAAGAGGGTCTTCCGATCCGTCATACTTTAATAAATTTAAATTATTTTTTAATATTTATCTATTAAATTCTTCTCCCCGTACAGAAGAACTTTAGTAAGCAGACACGAAATTTTTCCTGACCCTTACTTTCTATTACCTCCTGCACTTAAGCCAGTAGAGGATAATGCTGTTCACAAGTTTAGAGAGAGACACTCCTGAGTCTTTTATACTCTAAGGTGATTCTTAACTTGATACGTCATTGGCCTGTCTTGAACATAAACTTTCTAATGGAGTCTTGGAGGTTATATTTCAGTATATCGACGGTGGGTCATAAGTGGCAAATCCATAATACATTATAGTGTGGATATGTTGGTGTATAGAACATGATTGTACTTTGAATACATGCATATTTATTGTCTTTACATTGTGTTTTATTTTTAAAAAAATCATGATATTATTAAAAATTAGCTTATATACGAACTTTGACCAGATTTTCATGCAATTCGGCTGAAAAGAATATGCAATTAAAACGTTTCTACATGCTAAATGATGTGTTGAGACATGTCAAAAAATAGATCAAATATGGAACCTATTTTTATGAAATGTTTATTTATTTACGAAAAAATCACCAACAGCAAATTAAAGAATATTATGAAAAATAGTTGTTGTTTCTTACTTCCTTGTACGAAGTAAAGGAATTATTGTAATCGCGAAAATTTTCGATTTTCAGATTTCAACGGAAATATCCATTTTGAACATCCCTGAATCCATTTTGACTAGTTTCCTCATGGCGTTTGTACGTATGTTCGTATTTCGCATAACTCAAAAACGGTTTGCCGTACAAATTTGAAATTTTGTATTTAGGATTGTTCTAAAATCTAGTTGTGAACCTCCCTTTTTGGTCACTGCTTGATCACCGGAAGTGGTACTTTACTTGAAGGTCATAATTGATTTCCATTAAAAATTGTATTAAAATACTATGCAAAACTTCTCAAATTTAGTATTCAGAACTTATATATTGATTTAAATAACATACTAGATTTTGGTCTAAATTGAAAAACCGGAAGCGGTACGTTACTTGAAGGTCATATTAGACTTTCATAAAAAATGATATTAAAATATAATGTAAAACATCTCAAATTCGGTAAATAGGACTTTTATATCGATATGAATGTATTTACTAGATTTTGGTTAAAATTGGTGAGCCGAAAAGGGTACTTGAAGGTCATAATAAGCTTACATCAAAAATTATATTTAAATTAAATACATAAATCATATGTTTCGGTAATAAAGGTTACAAACGCGATTTGGTTTCCAATCCAATTAAACATTTTTATTACTTGTTTTAAGTGTTAAAATTGAATGTAAAATACTGGTTTTCCTCCACATTTGTGAGATCAACAAGTCTGCAGCAGGAGAATAAGATATTAGTTGAGTGGATTTTTCCGCTTAAAATGTCGAAACTGTCCATTTCTAATGCTTTATCCAATGATATTGACAGTTTTATTGTTGTCATGGTACATGAAGAAATATCTTGGAAACTAGTTACCTACTAAAGGAAAACGACATATAATAACGGAATGAGACTTCCAGAAACAAGAGTGTGTTTTTGTGTGTGTGTGTGTGCGTCAATAGATGGATGTCGCGACGTCGAGTGCCGTTTTTAATGCAATCTTTGGAAACTAGTAACCAAATTGAGGATCACTTTTTGAGCCACCGATTTATAGTTTAATTGGCGTGCAAGGATATTTGTTTGTTGTTGAAATAATGTTGAAATAAATATATTTTTTTAATTTAATTTTTTATTTCAAATTTCCGTGGGATATGGGGTTGGTATTCAGGGAATAAAATTACTTGGTTGGATAGGAACTCTTCAATTGGATGCATGTAAGGAGGAATATGAGGAGCTGGATTTTTTTTTTTTTTTTGGATTTAAGGAATTAGGAGTCGGTTTAGTAGAAACAATCAGTAGGATTGGGCACACTTGTTCTCTTGTGTCCGTCTAGTTAGTTATCCTCTGTCTAGTCTAAGGCTGTTTATATGTGTTTGCCCCCACTCTGGTCTTTCTCTCGGGGTCGGAGACCTGAATAGTGGTCTGTTTGTCGTCTGTTGGAGGCTATCAAAAAATTTGATATGCCTCCGTTTGATAAAGTCAGTAACTGTAGCTAGTTCGAGAGTAGTATAGAGTACGTCCATTTTTGTCCTTTAGTAAGTTGTAAGTTGGTGTTTCTAATAATTCGTCTCAGCACGCGGTTCTGAAACTGCTGAAATTTTGTTGCCGATATATTAGCTAACATCGGCGCTCCGTTTAAAAGGGGCAGTCTTATTTACTTTTATAAATTATTAGTTTGAGGAGGAGAGATAGACAGGTGGCTTAGTTAGGAAGACTTGGTCTTCACCAACCTGCTCTTCTCGCAATGGCGTTTTAGTGCCACCAGATACCTGCCTAGAGTGGTACTCGAGAACACAATGCTGTTAGCCGGCCTGTTTGTTCTACTCGCTACCCTATAGACCATAGTATGTATATATACAGATCTATAGACCCTAATAGTAATAAATAATGAATTAAGGTTAGCTGTATATCTTGGGTTAGAACTTATGAAATAAACGTTTTGAGAGTATGAGGCAACTGAAAGAAAAATTAAATTTTATTCAAAATAACTTCAGTTTATTACAATTTTTATTCACGGTTCGAAGAAACTTTGTGCTAGAAACGAGGGATTTGTTTCGTTTTCATTTTGGAATAATGTACAGACGACTCTTGATAATTTGAAACTCAAGGGACCATAGACACATTTTGAATTACCGAGAGTTCAAAATAATAGGGGATGCGGAGTAGCTCAGTGGTAAGGCACTAAGTTACCATGCTCCCCTGTCCCGGGTTCGAGACCGGCTGTGGCAGATAATTATTTATTCTGTTGTCAGCCTTGGATCGACCCTGTGGGATCGGGAGAACTTCCTGGGGACCACCCACCCAGCCTCTATAAAATGGGTACCCTTAATTGGGGGAAAAACCTGGCGGTTGAGCGCGATCTCGGCCAAATCACCTCCTTGCACAACCGTTGGCCTAGAAACAGTACGGTCCTTAACAAGTACTGAACCCAAGACCCTTCATAGGTTGTAGTGGTAAAGGTTTTTTTTTTTTTTTTTGTTCAAAATAATAGGAGTTAATAAAGTTTTACAGTCTGACAAACTTCACAAAGTTTGTCTGATAACTTTTAAAAAAATACGCGATCTGGGGCCAAATCTCTTGGATCACTCGTATTAAATCTACTATACATTATATGCTTTAAAATCACAAATTAAATAAATAAAATATAAATAAACTATTAACACTCTAATCAACTTTGATGATACTGCCTACCTATAGTGGAAGAATTCCACAAGAAGCTGATAAAATACAATGCTACCACTTAATTGTAAATCTTAAAATTTGGATATGTTTTATATATATATATATATATATATATATATATATATATATATATATATATATATTATATTTTTACGGAACGTTTATAGGGTAGGGGTCTTCATAGTAATTTATTCGGAATAGTCAGATTTTAGTTAACAAAACAACAAAATAAATAATTTTTTTTCTTTATAATAGCAGTAACGTGTCAACCTGTCTGGTCCATTGTAATTAAATTACTATTTCCTAGCCTCTTGGAATTTATAATATATCTATTTATTGCAAATACAAATATTCCATTACATATAATACGGTTTTCCAGACTTTTCATGTATGCCTGTTAATCGTGTTATTATTTAAAACATGATTTTAAATGTATCATGGTTCCTGTTAGTTCTATGATAATTTGTTATTTGTCAGTGGACATTGTTAGTTTGGTTTGTATTGTATGTCACATAACAATTATTATGAGATAGGAGTTTTCAGTGTTTATTGTTCCTTTATAGAAATATTCCTTATTACCGAAGGTGAGATTATTGAACGCAATTAAATTCGAGTATTATTATTTTACACATTTTCACTTGGCATGACTACATTATTGGTACTGCCGTGATCGGATATGATAAGACCTAAATTCATCTATATATTCGGATTTTATTAAAAATGAAAATTAATTGTTGAAGTACAGTCTATACAGTCCATCATTTTAAATACCAATTAGCCTCCTTCCGATACGCCCCGAAGTATATATATATATATATATATATATATATATATATATATATATATATATATATATATATATATATATATATGTTCGGAATAGTCAGATTTTAGTTAACGAAACAACAAAATAAACAATTTTTTTTTCTTTATAATAGCAGTAACGTTTTGGGCTAGCTGTTTGCTAGTGTTAAGCTCCCAGTATGTAAACCTGCCTGGTCCACTGCAATTAAATTATTATTTCCTAGTCTTCTTTTGGAATTTATAATATATCTATTTATTGCAAATACAAATATTCTCAAATACGTTTTTACTAATAGAATAATTAGTACATACTAAGGTTGAAATATCGACGCGCGATATATCGATATATCGGAGTTGAAAAACCGATGTATTATATCGATATCTTAACATCCGATATATCGATGATATCGATCACACCATATGCGAAACTATATTACAGTAGAATCTTGGCAATTCATATCCCAGTAATTCGTATAGATTTTCTGGGCTCTTGAAAGTCTCCCTTTATTTCGTATAAATACACTGCAATATGGTTCCACCTATAATTCGTATTTATTTTCGTCTTCCAAGTAATGCAAACGCCTTATAATTCGAATTTCCAAATAAAAAATCTGGTTAGCTCAATCTTTTGAAGAGGAGAGGTGAATGAGTGATGGAGGAATCGTTTCTATGAATTTCGGTCGGTTTACCTTTTTTTTTTCTATTCAGTTCTCTTTAAATAAAATTGTAAAAAAACCTGTAACCATACTGTTAGCCGACAGCATAAATTGATCTGAAAAATTAAGTTCGCTCATGACTGGCAAATCCGCGAATGCAAGGTTCTTTACAAACAAAGACTTCCTACTTTTTACCGCCGATTATTGGATATCTCGATCATTCATATTTACCTTTCGAACTCTTGACCATACGAATTATCGAGATCCTACTGTATTTTATTTTAACAATTTCTTTTATTTGTTAAAACTCCAGAATCGTAACCCCAAAATGGCAGAGGTCTAGATTTTTAAGATCAATCAGGTCCTAAAGATCTAGATGTCCTTCATGTTGGGGTTACCATTCTGGAGTTTTACGAATAAATATAACAATAAACAATATTTAATTACCAAATAATAATGATTAGATAAGATTAACATACAAATAATGTTGATTAATCCTATATTAAAAAAAAAAAAATTGATGATTTATATAAATGATGATGGAACTGAGATGTATATCAAATAAATTACATGCTTTTAGATGAATATTTTGAGAATGCACAATATAGTCGGAAGAGTTATAAGATAAATGAAAATTTGAGAAATTTAAAGGTTTTATTATTGAAAAATCTCCTAGAAGACTATAATATATCAAATATGGCTAAAAGTCTTCAAAATAAAAATATGTTATAATATTTTTTTTTTCTTTGAAGTATAATTTTTTTCTATCTTTTTTTATAATGATTCATGGCTCATAAAAATATTGTTTAATAAATAATAATCATTATATTATTTTATAATCTTTTTCACAGTTTAATAATATTAATAGTATTTAATAATACTCATTTGATGCACTTTCTTTGCTTTTTCATCCATTTCCTTTCGATATATCGATATTTTTCTAGCGATTATCGGTGGATATCGATATTTGGTTTTGCGATATATCAAAATATCGAATATCGATGTTTTCCTTTTGACGTTCCAACCCTAGTACATACGTTCTCCAACTTTCTACAATGCAACATTTGTACTTAAATCCCCTCCGCTGCGGAACAATGGATCTCTTTTTCATCCGTCCTTTTGTTTGCCTTTTCGGTATCTTAATGTCTTATTTCCAGCTAATTTCATATCTTCCCCTTTTGTGCCTTTAACAAAGCTTCCTTCTTTTTTTTTTTTTTTGTACTCAGAACGGCCGCAATTTTTTCCATTTCTTTAAGTAAACAATGTTCTGTAATTCTCCGATCATATTTCTTCATAGAATCAAGAGAGAGTGGATATATGTTAATTATTAAAAAATAAATTAATCGAAATAGAAAAATTCTTAATGGTGCTTATGATTTCGAACGAAAGTTTATGAATTATTGAATAGTTGTCCGTTAAAATGTTGCTTGCAATACCCCTCCTATATACAATTTATTTCAACACTCCAGCGCTTCTTGACGGATCTTATACCTCAACAGTCGATGGCTTTGTGTCCAGTCCAATTACTGATTGTATTCCTCTGAAGTTGGGAATTTTTTTTTTTCAACTTTTAAAATGGAATGGTCTTTGACTTCATTTCGCATCTGTGGCCTGATTTTAGAAGTCTCCTTTTTTTTAGTACTTCTTCTTTTAATTTGCCAAGTTTAATATAATTCTGAAGCTTAGTGTTTTTTTTTTTTTTAAATCTTCTATATTCATTTAAAAATATTATATTCTCTCTTTTTATACATGCTTTCTGTTCCTTTTTCGTCTTATTAATTCTAGTTCAATATTGAATATTCAAATTCTTGTACTTACATTATTTATAATGTAACTGCTATGCGTTGGTGTCTATTCCCCTGCTTTGAGGGCTCTCCGCAATAAAATAACAAATGATACTTAATTAATTTTACTTGTTTCTGAATTATAAAAATATTAATTGAAATTTCTTACGGAGGTTCAACGCATTGTGCTCAACAAGAAAAAAAAATCACTAAGTGGTGGGGTGCATCTTTTGTATCATTGGAAATGGTAAATTACTATCCTGATTCTAATTTATTATCACTTAAAAAAAAATATTATTCAAAACGCCTTGGAACTTGGTTCTCAACTCTTTTAAAAGTTACCCTAGGAATTATCTTGACCTGTTCTTATATTTTATTTTTCACTAGCTATGCCACACGGCTTCACCCGCGATAAAATTCGATTAACAACTAAAATACAAAATAACCTCTAAGATAATAACCTATATTATGTTTAGGTTCAAAACGACAGTCAACTTTTATAAATAGAATTTTTTTTTCTCGCTTAAATAAGTTTTTATCTTTCCTTACCCTCCCATTTTATTTACAAAGTTTTCACACAATAATTTCCCTCTTATTGAAAATTTAGTGTAGCGAACTTGCTTCCACGGGTATGAAGTGCTCATGATAACCGCAATAACGCAAGTTGAACGCTTTATTCCAACTTTATAGCAATTTATTTATGGTTACTGCTCCCTTCCTATGAGTCGTAGCGTGATGTTAAAAAGCCTTAAGCATTCTAGATCAGCTGTCTATCCAACGCCAAAGGATTTTTTCAAATCGGACAGGCAGGGTCTGAAATTAGCGCGATAATACAAACAAATTTTAGCTATATTTAATAGTATAAATTGACATTAACCAACTTAGAAAAATAAACGTATATTGAATTATAGATGCTATTCATAACTTTTTACTTCCTTGTACGAAGTAAAGGAAGTATTGTAATCGCGAAAATTTTCGGTTTTCCGATTTCAACGGAAATATCCATTTTGACTAGTTTCTTCGTGACGTCTGTACGTGCGTTCGTACGTGCGTATCTCGCATAACTCAAAAACAGATAGCAGTAGAAAGTTGAAATTTTGTATTTAGGATTGTTGTAATACCTAGTTATGAATTTCCTTTTTTGGTCACTGCATGATCAGCGGAAGTGGTACTTTACTTGAAAGTCATAATCGATTTCCATAAAACATTATATTAAAATATAATGCAAAACTTCTCAAATTTAGTATTTGTAATTTGTTTATTGATTTAAATAACATTCTAGATTTTGGTCTAAATTGGAAAAACGGAAGCGGTACTTTACTTGAAGGTCATATTAGACTTTCATCAAAAATTATAGTAAATTATAATGTAAAACATCTCAAATTTGGTACATAGACTTTTATATCGATATAAATGCATTTACTAGATTTTGGTTAAAATTCGTGAGCCGAAAAGGGTACTTTACTTGAAGGTCATATTAGACTTTCATCAAAAATTGTAGTACATTATAATGTAAAACATCTCGAATTTGGTACATAGACTTTTATATCGATATAAATGCATTTACTAGATTTTGATTAAAATTCGTGAGCCGAAAAGGGTACTTTACTTGAAGGTCATATTATATTAAAAAATAAAAATTATATTAAAATTAAATACAGAAATCATATGATTCGGTAATGAAGGTTACAAACGCGATTTTTTTCCCAGTCTAATTAAACATTTTTATTACTTGTTTTAAGTGTTGAAATTGAGTGTAAATTTAGTGAAATTTTGATAGTTCTAATGTTGTCACTGAACACGAAGAAATCTCTTGGGAACTTGTTACTGAAAGAAAAGGACTTATAATAACAGAATGAAACCTCCAGAACTTGTGTCAATAGATGGGTATCGCGACGCCAAGTGTCGTTTTTACTGCAATGTTCGAATACTAGTAACCAAATTCAGGTTCACTTTTTGATCCACCGAATTATAATTTAATAGGCGTACAAGGAAGTCATGTGTTGTCCACATCAGATATTTTTTATTTTGAGAAGCTCCTAACGTTTTCTCTTGATTTTATGTTTTCAAAATCTATCCTAACCACATTTTTCCTAATTTTTGTGAATCTTTTTCGCTTCTTACAGTGTTCGATGGAATTCTATTTCTAATATATTTTATTAATTTTTTAAACCAAAACCGTTTGATATTGGTACGCATTGATCTTAATGAGTATAACTAGTTCAATGAATGAGAAGTAGGGTCTTGAACATATGAATGCATAATTATAAACACAAATTCACTAACATGTGACAAAGATTAATCATGCTTAATTGGGATTTTGTTATTAAATATCTTATATAATTATAAGAACATGACGTATTAATTAATAAGCTAAGTATAAAATTAACTTAAGCAATTAAGTTGGAAGTCCTCTGGGCTTAGCGGATGATCATATAGGAGAAGTGGATTATGCCTGGTAAGTGGAATGCTATTAACTCGGATTATAAGGCTAATTTTCCCCATGCGTGGAACTGCTTCCTGAAGCATCTCGACAACCTCATATACATACATATACCCACACGTATATATATATATATATATATATATATATATATATATATATATATATATATATATATATATATATGTATATGTATATGTATGTATATGTATATGGATTTGTGTGTGCATGTGTAGTTAGAAATATAATTTTAAAAAAAAAACTTTGGTTTTGTGCCGATAACACCAAAAACTTATATTTTCAGGATAGGAAATTATACAATCCTCCCATATACGTTTCGGTCGACCCCTAGAACGTTTACGTTCGGTTAGGTGCTATGCAACCTATTATTGATTTGTTCGCTATCCATCCTAACAAATTTACTTTACCATTTCAGTTTTCCACCATGCTATTATTTCAATGCTTACTAAGAATTTTATTTTGATTCATCATTCCTCTGGTAAAATACTTTACGCAATATGTAAAATGTAAACCTTGAGGTAGGGATTCCCAAACGGTGGTACGCATACCACTGGCAGTACGCAAGGACATTCCAGGCGGTACGCGAATAAGCAAACAAGAGTCATGGATAAAATAATCTTTTTAGCATTTTCAATGAGGGATACATTTTCGTTAAAAATTATAATTAAATATACATCAATTATTACATGGATAAAAACGGTCTACAGTTAATAAAAATAATTCAGGATAGTAGCAAACGTGAAAGCACTCGGTATTGAAGAGGACTTACGAATCAAGTTTATATTTATAAAAATATTTATGCTTCTCTTTACATATACTTTTATTCGCAAAATTTTTGGTATATGGTTTATTCTCATGAGGCTATATCTAATTCGCGTCTTTTGATGCGTTTTTAAATGCCTCTAATTATTATCGATTTGGATTCAATATTCTTATATATTATTGGTGAGTATACCTATCATTAATAAATAGTGGATGGCCAAAATATTTACTTTTATGATAAATTTTAAATTATAAAATTCAAAAATCTCAGGTACGTTACTGTCCACATTGGAATATATTGATGAAAAAAAATTCTAGCTCAAATTGAAAGTAGCACTTGCAAAATAAAGGTGTGCTATTTTAAAAAAAATGAATGGTTTCCAATTTTTTTAGCATTTCCAATTGTAAGGAGATCATCATCAGATCTTATGTCTTAAGTGTATGGTCAAAACGAGTACTCAAGTATTTTACCACTATGATTTCAGTTGTAGTTTCAGTTTGACCCTAATTCTCTGGATTCCAGAGTAGAACTTCAGCATAATTAGATGTTGTACCAGTCAGAGGAGTTCAGGGTTACCACAACCTTTTAAAACTAATATAACCCGAATTAATATTGTTGACATACGTAAACTCTCGTTGTCAGAATTCTCTGGAGATGTAAGTTCCTGATGACCTCCTAACCATTTTAACCACAACTTACTTGAAATGTAAACAGATTGTCTTTTTACTATTTACTAACGATAGATGTACTCACCAATAATATACAGAAAAAATCTAGTCAACTCCATAATAATTAGAGGGATTTAAAAACAACATCAAAATCAAAAGATGTGAAGAGTCTCATGAGAATTATCCTAATGTTACTATTACTGTTATGTAAAATTGATAAATTTTTTATGTTCGGACTTAGTTTTCATTTTTTTTTTTTTTAAATTAAATTTACTGTTATATGTGTACATATATATATATATATATATATATATATATATATATATATATATATATATATATATATACACATATATATATATATATATATATATATATATATATATATATATATATATATATATATATATATATATGTATTGTTCTGTTTGTTAAATAAACTTTTATATATATTTTTTTTATGAAGACGAATCTTTAATACTAATATCAAAAAATCAGGTAGTGGTAGATAATGAAAAAGTCTGAGAACTCCTCGGGCTTTGTCTTCTTTTAAATTAACCAGTCACGTTTCGCCATAAAATATGATACGCAATTTCGTTACTGAAAAATATAAACTATTCCCTACTTTCATCTTTTCAGTTACTTTATTCTCTCTTGAATTTCGTTTTTTTCAGTTATTGTAGTCACTCATTCAAATGTCTCTACGATACAACTTTACAAGAGGGACGCATTATTACTGGTACTCCCGATCTTACCCGAAGGTCGCCGGACTAGCATACTCCAGCGCCATTTGTGCTAAACTAACTGCTTTGCATTCAATTGTAACATTCGTATTCATTGAAATTATTAAAATTATTACTACCTTAATTAAATATTATTTAAAATTGTCATTGTTGTCAACTTCCGGTGATCTGGGGAAGTTGTAGTGATAATTTAATGCAGTAATAATTGAAATTACTGTAAGACTCCGAACTTAACTGAAAACGATCCGTTGCTGTTTTGTTTATTTCTTGGACGAACGTAATGAGCGGAAGTCGGCAGCAATAATAATTTTAAATAATATCTAATTAAATAAGTAATAATTCCAATGAACACGAATGTTATTATTGAATCCAAATCAGTTAGCACAAATGGGGCTAGAGTATGTTAGTTCGGCGACCTTCGGGTAAGATCGGGAGTATCAAGTGATAACGCGCCCCTCTTGTAAAGTTGTATTTAATTAAATATATCAGGAAGTCCAATAATTAATAAGAGGAGGAGGAATTATGACTTTCCAATACTGTTTATTGCGTGTTCACATCACAAATCCAGTTCCAACAATGTCAACTTTCCGGGGATGTTCCGTCATCATCAGAACATTGTTCTGAAAAATAAATAAATAAAACAATAACATATTATACCACCAACAGCATACATCACACAATCACAATATTTATATACAACCTAAGGTACAATAATATTTATTTACAACACTTACAAACAGATACAATATACATTTCAATAATTAGTAAATTATTGTCTTTCATATTACTAATGTAATTTTCTATTTTTTTTATTATTGTAATCTTTTGATGGTAAATCTAGTCTCAAATTAAAATTATCATAACCTTGAATAGTTTTTTTGTGTTGTCAGCCAATCCAGGAACATATGCTAATTTATAAAATTTATTTTTTAGGTTTAAATAAAGTAATTAGGTCATTTATTTTTTTTTTATTACATTGCTTAATAATATTATTCTCTACATTTATATTATTTTGACAACTAATTCTTTAGTGGCTTTCATCAACTTCGTTTTATTTAATTTAATGGTTTTCCCTACTTCAGTTGACAGTTCCAAATCAGGTATTCTTTGTATACATCATCAGGACTACAAAATGTTCTTGATGGCCTAGCACGAGGGTACCAGAGCTCTGAATGGTATACCAATTCCCACCTGGTTCAGTTAATTATTTATTTCATGGCGGTCCCACTTTGGTCAGCATGGGGTGCCAACTTCAAGGTAGATGTCAGAGGTTGGAGGAAAGAACCAGAAGGCCCGGTTGCCCGACTAGATCCCCCAACAATATCAATCCCAGTTCTACAAACTGTTAAATCATATTGAATACGCGATAAAAAGTAATTCGCCAGCGCTGCATTACATGTGCTAGTCCAATAATAACGACTTGACGGATAGAGATAGTACATCTCAATTCAACAGGTGAAAACTCAAAGATCTTTATTCTCAATATTTATATTATTATTTAATTTATTTTTTTAAATTTTAATGTTATAAATTAGTTCCATTCCTCTATTAAAGTGAATGTATATGAATATAAAATTAATAACTTTTGAATCTTTCAACTTTTGTTTAATTTAACTGTCATAAAAGAAATTTATCTGTAGTACTATGGTTTACTCTTGCTTACTTCAAAGGATCGTGACCAAATTCGATAAAGTGGATATTCCTTTGAAATTATCCCCATCCGTGCTACGGAAGGCATAGAAGACATTATATTTCATGTTATGCTAGGGATTTTCGCCTCCGTTATGTGCGTAGTGGATAGGAGGACGAAATAGCAGTTTTATCGTTCTAAGTTTGTGTATTGTTCCAGTTTTCTGATATTGACAATATAATATAGTCGAACCTGTGTATATTGAACTTCCATATATCGAACTTTTTTTAGGAACCTTGAAATTTTATTATAAAAAAAAAAATTCTATATTGGTAACAAAAAGTTACATTTAAAAAAAAAAATTAAAATTTTATTATAATCGAAACAGGTCCTTAGTTTACGTTCCTAAAAATAGGTGATAATAAAATTTAAAAATTGAACATGTTTTACTGTTTCCAAAAGCAATGGAAATTCAGGACAAACCCTGTTTACGAATAAGAGATGTGAAATCCTAGCATAGAGTGAAATTTTCATAGAGTTAAAATTTGTCTATCTTGTTGCGAAATTTACTCCTAAACGAAAATAATTAAGTCTGATTGATAAGTTCGACTTAAAGATGTATGAAAAGTACGTTGCAAAAAAAAATAAGATGAAATTAAGACCAGTACGGAATCAACTGTTTACAAAAGCCGCGATTCACTTACTAAAATGTTAAACATATTTTGGAGGAGATCGGAAACTATTTAAATCCTTAAAAGTTTGATGATATTGATGAAGCGGTTTTGAAATGGATAAAAATCATAACAGATAAGAACATGTTGGTGTCTGGACCATTCATTAAGGATAAAACAACAGAATATGTTATCTCTTTGGGAATTTCCTACTTCCAAGCTCTTCGACTAGCTCTGCATGGCTCGATAAATTTAAAAAGCGACAAGACATCAAAGAAAAAATAATATCGGGCAAAAGTTACAATTTTTCAAATAAATGTTTTTGATCGTTGTTTATTTTCTTTAACCGAAAAATATTACCTTTGGTGCTTCTTTAACCTTAGAAAATAACTGTATAGTTTTTAGTATAACAATGATGAAAAATTTTAATCTTTCTATATATCGAAACTTTTTTTAAAGGAACCTTTTTGTTCGTTATATAGAGGTTCGACTGTATATCCATAAGTTCTTTATATATATATATATATATATATATATATATATATATATATATATATATATATATATATACATACATACATACATACTATATATAGAGGGAGGGGAGGAGGAGGGGGAAATGTATACATATATTGTAACGCTATACAAATATATATATAAATGGATTTTAAAGATTTTCAATTTAATCTGTAATGATGTAATTTTAATAAAACATGGTATTGATATAATAGGAGAAATAAACAATAGTTTAAGCTACAAAGATGATAAAGGTAATTAATTATATTCAATATAAATTAATAGCTTGAAATTAAGTATTGGCTAATTTCCAAAGAAAAATCAATAATAAAATATGTACGGTTATATTGTACCAATGGATGGTATAAGAAACTAGAAAAAAAAATGAAATGATTATAGGTAAACATTTAATATAATATGAAGTATTTAAATTAGTATGCTATAATATTTGAATATATTTATAGTTAAAGGACATGGGATACGTGTATAAGATATTGGCAAAATAAACTATATGATGTATGGATTTGTAGCTAATTTATTCCTGAAAATAAATATTCAATTAAATGATGTCATTTTCATTAAGGTGAATATTTCATTACATAAAATCAATCATCTGGAATTAAAATTCATTATTTACTTGAAGATGTTTTCACCTTCTCATTCTACATGGATTGCCTTCTAATGGATATTTCCTTTTTTAGGAGAAAGGATTTGTTAAGGCTTTGTTACAAGATCTTAAGGGGGAAATGCTTTTTTTTTTATGGTCATTGAGCCGTAAATTGTTTGAGAAAAAAAAATACTTTTCTCTATTGCAAAAAAGCTTTGTTACATTTCCTAAACAATCATGAAAATATTTAATACAATTATTCAAATATAAAATTTTCCTAAAGGAACCAGTTGATCAAGATTATTTTATTATTGTTCAATTCATGACTAAATAAATTAACTGATTATTATGCTCCGTTCCCTGAATGGTTCGGCGAATTATTTCCATTTCTTTGGCATGTATTTAATTATACTTAAATAGTTAACTCTAATCAACCGAATCCAATTAACTGCAATTTAAATTACACTTGATCGGACGACTACGGTTATTTCGTTTCTCATTGCGGAATTTATTCGGATCATGTTAAACATTGAAGTGCAGAGAAGAATGGGGGAATCAATTAGTGTTCATCGTGCCTCGACCCCCCCCAACCGGACATTCTTGGATTTATGTTCTAGAGTTAAACAGAACGCTTATAATTTATCAATCTTCCACATCAAAATATTTCAATAATTTTTATTCCTTCGATAGGTTATGATTACGGTGAAATGAAATATTTTTTCTATAATTTCTGGTAATTTGTCTTTTTTTTTAATTTCCTGAGTTGGGTAGTTGTTCTTTGAAAGAGATGGCTGGATAAGTGGACTTGTTTTATGCTGAAGATTAAACATCTTTTTAATCACCTAATTATTATTTTTACTTCCTTCTACGAAGTAAAGGAAGTATTGTAATCGCGAAAATTCCCTGTTTTCAGATTTCGACGGAAATCGTACGTACGTACGTTCGTATCTCGCATAAAAACGGTTAGCTGTAGAAAGTTGTAATTTTGTATTTAGGATTTTTGTAAAATCTAGTTGTGAACCTCCCTTTTTGGTCACTGCTTGATTACCGAAAGTGGTACTTTACTTGAAGGTCATAATTGATTTCCATAAAAAAATATATTAAAATACTATAAAAAAACTTCTCAAATTTAGTATTTATTATTTATATATTGATTTAAATAACATACTAGATTTTGGTCTAAATTGGAAAACCGGAAGTGGTACTTTACTTGAAGGTCATATTAGACTTTCATCAAAAATCATATTAAGATATAATGTAAAACATCTCAAATTTGGTAAATAGACTTTTATATCGATATGAATGTATTTACTAGATTTTGGTTAAAATTCGTGAGCCGAAAAGGGTACTTTTCGGTCATAATAAGCTTACATCAAAAATTATATTTAAATTAAAAGAGAAATCATATGTTTCGGTAATCCAATCCAATTAAACATTTTTATTTCTTGTTTTAAGTGTTAAAATTGAGTGTAAAATACTGGTTTTCCTCCCCATTTGTGAGATCAACAAGTCTGCAGCATGAGAATAAGATATTAGTTAAGTGGGGTTTTCCGCTTAAAATGTCGAAACTGTCGATTTCCGATGCTTTATGCAGTGATATTGACAGTTTTATTGTTGTCACGGAACATGGAGAAATATCTTGGAAACTAGTTATTATAATAACGGAATAAGACCTCCAGTAACAAGAGTGTGTGTTTGTGTGTGTGACAATAGATGGATGTCGGGACGCCGAGTGTCAATCTTCGGAAACTAGTAACCAAATTCAGTATTACTTTTTGAGCCACGGATTTATAATTTAATAGGCGTACAAGGAAGTCATGTGTTGCCCACACGAGATATTTTTTTTTAAGATTTCTTCACGTATGGAGTTTTCCTCAACCCAATTCCTCCTTAAACCTCTCTCTTCATTTCTTCCTGTGCATTACCTTCTCTTCCGTCAATCCATGGTCTGCCATGTTTTCATCTACATTATTTTTCCACTGTATTAGGAGCCTTCCTTTATTATTTTACCTTCTGCCTCCCATTACATCATCAATTTCAGTATTAGACTTGAATCCATCCGTTTTATCATACCATCTTAATATTCATTCTTCGATCACTTCGTAGATGCCTCTTTTTACTTCCATTCTTTCTCCGATTTCACTGCTCCTGACATGTTCCATCCTAGAAACTCTGGCAGACCTCCTCCAGAAATCCATCTCCACCGTCAAAAGTCGTTTTTCCTGTGCTCTATTGACGGTCCAAGTTCCAGAGACATACAGCAATAAGAATATGTAATTTAAATTTTATAGTTGATAATTAAAATTTCTGAGACACGCTTTTTCCTTAAGAGAGGCTATATTTAAGATAAAAGTTAATTTATTGTAGACAACCTTTATACTATTATTCCACTCCCGTAATTACAAATGAATGATCCTTGATTGCGCTTGATAATTTTTGCTTGACCTACTTTCAAATGTACTTAATGAAATTTTCCGTTTTTCCTGATCTCTGAATTATTTCTTCTTCTTTTTTTTTTAAAAGTGTTTAAGATTGTTTAATGCATCTTCCGCCTCTGTTAACTTTATCGATTGAGCAAAAAAAAAAAAAAAAGTGAATTGGTTTCCTTAGAAATATTGCAACATTAGGTGGTTAATTGCGCTAAACCAAAAATGATGGGGATCAATTTAACACCAAGCTTTTAAAGTTTGCATAATATATATGTTAAGAATATTCAAAATTTTATTTACCATGCTACAGGATTATGGGCGGCTCAGTGTAAGTACTGTGCGCTATCAGTGTGGTGATTTGGTGCAACTTTATTTTGTTTTACTAATCTTGTTTTTATAAAAAATATTGAATGAATTTTAATGAAGGGATAAGTAATTAAATTGAAAAAAATAAATACTTGACACTTTGAAATCTCATGCATAGACCCGTGAATTGTCAAAACAATATTGCGATTTTTCAGAGTGGCATCTGGTCTTTTAAACTAAGCCTGTTGTTATTTACTTTTTTTTTTCAATTGTGATATTTAGCATGCTACTGTTAAAACACGGCGCATGCTAAATGATAGATGTACTCACAATCTATCATTTAGTATTTTTGTGTGCATTTTATGCATTCCATACAAGAAGGACGAATCCGTTATGTATCTGAAATTTATTTTTTAATTTAATAATTGGTATATTATTATATTTGGTATATAGATATTTTCGATGATTATGAACTATTTAGATTAAAATGGATTTTTATATTTGCCTAAGTGCATATGAAATAAACAGCATTTATATATATATATATGCATATATATATATATATATATATATATATATATATATATATATATATATATATATATATATATACACACACACACACATTTTATGCATATTATATCAGCGGTCAAATAAAGAAAAAAAAAAACAAATTGTGGCAGATTCACGGATTCTTCCATGGAATGCTTCACATTTGGATGAATTTCCTTAGCCTAGAACTATCTTAGTACGACCCATTGCCCTAACCGCCTGTCTGGATCTTGAAGTGGGTCAACCGATGAGTTAATGCAAGTGGCAATGATGAGTTTAGGCCTCTGCAACGCCATTGTCAAGGGCAGTCCAATTGCCATAGGTACAATGTAATCAATGGTTTAGGGTTTATAACGTGATCAGTAACCCATAATTTGTTTAATATTTATTATTTATTGATGATATAGAAATTACTGAGATTTTCTTATCAAATGGAGGGCAAGTTTAAAGAAGTTAATCAAACAATAGGTAATATTGTTGTTATATTGGTTCTTGTTTGTTATATTTTCCCCGAAATGAATAGACTTTTGCACTGTATTGAAGGTCATCGGATAGTTTTTTTTTCTATGTATATATCTACAATGATGAAATTGGTCAGAGTTAAGATGTTAATAAAGTGTTATTAAATATAATAATTTTATTCAAAATAAATAGACTTATAAACAATTTTATTTTAAAGAGAATAACCTATTTACATTAAAATTAATATAGTGTTAAAATCAAAGGAGCAGTGGAACAAATGCTTGCTTAAGATAAAAAAAACGTTGAATTTTTACTGCTTAGAATAAATTTGTTCTACAAACATGATGATATGTTTTATTTAAACTAAAAAGTTAAATGTAAATGTGCACATTTAATAGGAATTAAGAAAAAAGAAGAATATCGACGCACTATTTTAATTAAGCCTCCTTAATTAGCAAATCATTATGGGAAGAAATGCGGCGCTCTGTGAAGCAATTAGCGTCCTATTTCTTCGTTAGCTTCCATAGAGTGAAGAACTTTCTAGTGTCATAGAGTGAACCAAAACCATATTAAACTGTCTTAAAGTCAGTAAGTATTAAAATTAAATTAAATACAGGTCAGTGAGTTAAGACCATTACATTATCTGCGAACTGTGAAATGTTGTTATTTTGATAATGAAAAATGAAAATGGGTATTAAGCAGGATTTAAAAAGACATCGAATTACGCATCAGAATCACAATTATTAATTTGTAGATATATTTTTAATTTATTATTTTGTTTTTTAGATCTTTTTAATTAAGATATCTATAATTGTATTTGTTATTTCTTGAATATCCCTCATTACTAAGATGATCCATCTTTATTTGTAAAATTATAAATATTTATCATTCCAAAAAAAAAGAAACCTATTATGAATTTTTTTTAATTAACAGTGCATAATTTTTATTTCATTATTAATAAATTGATTTTTATTGCACTTTCCATCAGTTAATTTAGAACCAGCAACCAAACAAATAATGATTAAAAAAGAATTATTCAGAAATGTAAATTTCGGCATGTCCAAATTTTTTTTCTCGGTTTTCAAGGTTTTGCGTAGAGGTGCTATATCTCATTCAAGTTCAGCTAGAAGGTTGATAATGTGTATGTTAATTGAATTAGTGAAAGAATTGCCTTTTGGGGATCTCCAATGTTTTCTTCCTCCCCCACCATTTTGAAAATACGACCTTAGTAACTGAGTTCTACTGTCCCCCTCTCTTTTTTACTTACTTGCACGAAGTAAAGGAAGTATTGTAATCGCGAAAATTTTCGGTGTTCAGATTTCAACGGAAATATCCATTTTGACCATCCCTGAATCCATTTTGACTATTTTCGTTGTGGCATCTGTACGTACGTACGTTCGTATCTCGCATAACTCAAAAACGGTTAGCCGTAGAAAGTTGAAATTTTGTATTTAGGATTGTTGTAAAATCTAGTTGTGAACCTCCGTTTTTGATTACTAGTTGATCACCGGAAGTGGCACTTATTTGAAGGTCATAATCGATTCCATCAAAAATTATATTAAAATAGTATGCAAAACTTCTCAAATTTAGTATTTATAATAGATTTTGGTCTAAATTGGAAAACCGGAAGCGGTACTTTACTTGAAGGTCATATTAGACTTTCATCAAAAATTATATTAAAATATAATGTAAAACATCTAAAATTTGGTAAATAGGACTTTTATATCGATATGAATGTATTTACTATATTTTGGTTAAAATTGGTGAGCCGAAAAGGGTACTTTACTTGAAGGTCATAGTGAGCTTAAATCAAAAATTATATTTAAATTAAATATATAAATCATATGTTTCGGTAATAAAGGTTACAAACGTAATGTGGTTTCCAATCCAATTAAACATTTTTATTACTTGTTTTAAGTGTTAAAATTGAGTGTAAAATACTGTTTTTCCTCCCCATTTGTGAGATCAACAAGTCTGCAGCATGAGAACATGATATTAGTTGAGTGGGTTTTTCTGCTTAAAATGTCTAAACAGTCGATTTCCAATGCTTTATCCAGTGATATTGACAGTTTTATTGTTGTCACGGAACATGAAGAAATATCTTGGAAACTAGTTACCTACTGAAGGAAAACGACATATAATAACGGAATGAGACCTCCAGTAACAAGAGTGTGCGTTTTTGTGGTTTGTTTCAATAGATGGATGTCGGGACGCCGAGTGTTAATCTTCAGAAACTAGTAACCAAATTCAGTATCACTTTTTGAGCCACGGATTTATAATTTAATATGCATACAAGGAAGTCATGTGTTGCCCACATCAGATATATTTTTAATTATTTACCACAAATATTTGAAATAACAAATTTTATAGATATTTTCGATGATTATGAACTATTTAGATTAAAATGGATTTTTATATTTGCCTAAGTGCATATGAAATAAACAGTATTTATATATATATATATATATATATATATATATATATATATATATATATATATATATATATATATACATATATATATATATATATATATATATATATATATATATATATATATATATATATATATACATACATAAACATCATTAAGTTGGATTTCATTCTTTGTTTATATTTATTACTCCGTATCTAAAATTAAATATAAAAACTCGTAATACGGTATATATAATGTATTAAGATTTTGTGTTCTTATATATAATAATAAGATATGTAGTCTGAGTTGATGCAACAGGAGGTCCTGACTCACCTCGAGTTGTAGAAGAAGAAGTCTGAGAACATATTTATTATTTTGGAACTCTTATAAGTTCACTGGTCAAGGTTTACTGTAGTAAAAACAACTTTCTATTTTGTATGCAATTGACCTTTTGGTTTGAATAATTGAATTGAATAAATGCTGAAACTAGTCAAATCCGTGAAAATATTAATTTAATTTTTTTTTTTTTTATTGCCGGTTAATGTAAGCGGGAGTCAATCGAATATGTAAAATGGAGTTATTTATTACTAAAGATTGCATAATTGTTATTAGGCTGGTTTTCTCTGCTGTCAAAGATATTTAAGCTCCATTAAGTAAACCCTATGTTCTGAAAAAAAGTGGAACAGGGATGCTGTAGTGCCGTCATAGTGCATTATGCCTCAGTATTGCTGCTACTTGGCAGCATAGAGAAGGCTCTTCACCCATTCCCCCACTCTTCATCTATTCCCCCTCCCTCTTCCACAGCACGGCCTTTTTTAACTTGCTATGGAGTGTTCCTGTGGTACAGATGTATTTCAGCTCTTGTCCATTATTGAAGGACTCGTATTATGAAGCTCTCCAATAAGTTTTAATTGGCTGTTGTTACACTGGCTTTTCAAATATTTTAAAACTTTATTTAAAAAAAATATTTTATTGATTTTTTTACAAGTTGTATGTTCATATACTTTATTATTAGTGCAAAGTTATTGTTGCCTGAGTTACTGGTTATATACATTTTTTTTATTTTTTTTTTTATTTTATGAACTGTTAAATTATTAATGAAAACAATAATTATTAACACAGGGTCTCTCAGTCCACTAATGATGAACAAATCCTTTCGGCGGCTTTTGTTGACTTATCATTAGTACTCATTTTCATTTATCGTGGACTTTTCGTTGAGCCTTCCGACGGAGACATAACTTAAATTGTGACAAAGTTCAAATTTATTTAAAACAATTTATGGACCGTAGGGGAAGATACTGGGTGTTGTAAAGACATTTTTCGTAGGAAAATGTATCCCTTCCAATACGGAAATGTTATTATTATAATATATAATATAGAGGACAGATTGAAGCGAATCATGAACTGTTTTTTAAGATTTGTTTTCGGTATCACGAGGCGGTCCCTCGTTTCCTATCTTTATGGCGAGTTGAAGTGACTCTTTCTCTCCATCCGGACAATATTTCCTCGGGTCTTTCCTATACCAGACCATCAACTCCCAGCATTCTTCCTACAATTCAAATCCTCAGTCCACTCACTGGCAACAATAACGCGCCGTTCTGTCCTCAATACCCCCTCCCACAGAACCAAAACATTCGAACATTCCTTTCTTGCCCACTCCACTATTCTCTGGAATTCCCTCCCTTCTAGTATCCGTCATGCATCTTCTCTATCCTCTTTCAAATTCCACCTTTTCCAACATCTCCTCACTTCCCAAACAGATGCATATAAGCAAAAAAAAAAAAGGAAAATTTTTATTTAAGGCGAACAATGAGATCAAAAGTTTATGATGTTTAAGTGGAAATTTATTTATAATTTTCATTTTTCTCACCTTTTCACTTTTTTTTTCTTTCTCAATTTTTTTAATACTTGTACATTTTTGTTATGTGAAGAACTCATTTTTTGTTTACTTATTGTTATTACTATTGATGCAAAAATTTATCTACTTTCATTATTGTAGTTTTTTGGCCAGATTTGTAGGTTTATTTTATATTTGTTCAATTTTGTTATTCTGATGGGACCTAGCCCCAGAATAAAGTAAATTTTCTATTCTGTATTGTTTATATTAATTAAATTTTAAAAAATGGAAGAATCCAGCCTGTTTACATGGGTGAAACTTTTCTAGCTGTGAGGGTTCTTTTTCTACATGAGCAACATAAAATTAATTTTGTATTATTCATCCCCTCCTCCCTTTATAAATTACTTTATTAAATATTTAATTATTAATAGAAAATTTATATTTATAATTTTGAGACCTCTGGTTTTTATAATTATGTTGTAGACATTTCGTTTTTTTAAAGGTCTGTTGTCATTGCTGCTGCTACAGGTAAAAAGGCAAAAATAAAATTGTTATTAAAAATATATATATATATATATATATATATATATATATATATATATATATATATATATATATATATATATATATATAATAACCAATTTCATTGGCTTAAGTATCTTATAGTATGGTAGAAATTATTGTTTTTAAATAAGCTGAAAATTATTTCACAATGGTTTATTATTTTCAAATAGTTCTTAGGATTGAACTCCAATACAAAATATGTTTGTTATATCTTCGCCGATATTAGTGAGATTCAGATTTTTTTTTGGTATTCTTAACTTTGTAGACAAATGCATTATCTTTCAAATTTAGCATCTGGAATATTCCGGGAGATGCGTCGGTGTTGATTTCGAGTTATAAAATAACTAAATAAAGGTGAACTGATTTCCATAGGAGTATATGCAGAATGCTTTATAAAACACGTATACCAAATTCGATATGTTACAATAATTTTTAATTTAATTAATTTTTTTCTTATTCGATTACAAAGTTTCATTATTGAAAATACTAAGCCAAAAGATAATTTCTTTCAGTGTGTTCATTGTAAACAAAAATAATTTTTAAGCTTCAGTAAATTATAATATTTTTTCCCGCAATTTTTTAGTAAAAGAATACAGACCAGTTACCGATTGTGTTCATGAAAATGTGTTTAATATCAACCTTTGTACCTTTGTATAAATGATCGTATGAAAAAAAATCCTTTCCTATAAATTTAATAACATTTTTTTATAAGAACAAAACTGTAATTACTACGGTATGAAAAATATATATATATATATATATATATATATATATATATATATATATATATATATATATATATCGGACTACATACAAATTAAAAATGTCACATTATATCAAAAAATAAATAAATAAAATAAACAAAAATAAAAATTTTAAAATGTAAAAGCTATTATCATTCAGTAATGCGGTCAGCACACAAAGAATTTCAGAGTCAGAAAAAGTCAGTAAATATTTAGGAGTTATCTATAGGGCGTGGTATACAGTTTGACAGTTCCAATGTTCACAGGTCAGAATAGGTTTATCCAAAAATAAACTAAGGTCATCGTGGTTTTGCATTTATCAGCATTTCTGGTCTGGGTTCGATTCCCTTTAGGTTATATTTTATATTTCGGTATATTATTTTCAATAATGGGCCTTTTTAATCGTCCAGGATAAAAAAAAATTTAACCTATCCTCAAAAATTTGAAGTTTTACGTTCTAAGATACGTACAATCCAAAAATCGGAAAAAAAAAATTTCATATTTAAGCCATTGAGGGAGTTAGAGAAAAAATACATAGCGATTTGAATCATTATTGCTAATCCTAAACAAATTAAAATTAATTTTTTTTTTTAGTCTTGGTATGATGTTCTAAAATACTTTTAATAATATTATTAATAATAATTAATGCTTAGTGTATAATATGTAATAATTTAATTTTTTTTTTAAATTATAGTGTTTACAAAGTCCTCCGTTTTTCGCATCTAGTTATATTCGTTAACATATAAAAGAAAAAAAAAAAAAAAAAAAAAAGTTATTAAATCTCTATTATTGCCTATGGTTTAGATCAGTGGTTGGGAATGTGAAATTTAAAGTATTAAATAAAATAAAAAATTATAAACAATCATAAAAAAATTATATATGTTTTTAATTATAACTAATTAATGTTTCTTTTTTCTACTTTTCATCCGTCATATCTTTATTTACTGTAAAAAAAAGCCTCCAAAAAAATTGTAATAGGGGGAGGTCGTGAACTTTGTTAAATAATTCCAGGATCTCGCTTAACAAAAAAGTTTGAGATCCACTTGCTCAGATATCTATTTAAAATTCAGTTAATGCACGTATCAGTACAAAATATTTTTTATGTCTTGAATTTCGTGCAATTTTACGTCATTATTATAATAAATCCTATAACGTAAACAACGGCGTTTTAAATATTAATGAATTGGAGGGAGAATACTTAGGGTTCATTGAGATTATACAGGCTTGATTAAAAAAAAAAAAAAAAAAAAAAAAAGGATTATTTGAGCTTGGGTGGGGAAGTCTAATGAACCCTCGATTATTGAATTGGCGAGGGACTTCGAATTGTTTTTACAGTGCTATTTTATAGCTTATTAGGTTAGTGAACTATAGGTTTTTTAATAAAAAAAGTTAAAACCGTACTGAATTCTTTTAGAAAACAGTATTATTATTTTCTAATATTTCACTCACTATACAGAATAACGGACTTAGATGCTCTTTGTTTAGAATAATGTTGAATAATAATATTATGAATAATATTTTCAGAGATATAAAATTCTAAAAAAATAACTGCTTGTGAAAACCAGTTTGGGAATATTACAATGACATTAACATTACAATGACTCTGAGACTTAACACGAAATCACCATGGTACGCTTACAGCAAAACTTTGCATACTGACTTATCAATTCCAACCATCGGTGAGCACATTTGAACTTCCTACAAACGTTTTCATGAAAAACTACTCGGACACCGAAACACATTAATTGAACGAATTACTAAGACTCTCATGCCTGAGAACACAAGGATGAGACTAAAAATAACATGGATAGCTGTATTTTTGCAAACAACCTAAATAAGGGGAGCATTGGCCGGGAGGTTGAGAACACAAGGATGAGACTAAAAATAACATGGATGAGCTATCTTTTTGCATACAACTTAAATAAGGGGAGCATAGGCCGGGAGGTTATGTTCCAAGGAGGGGAAAGTATTCTCCGTCTACAATACTTTAGTCAGCTTCCTTGTCAAATATACCATCTAGAATTTTTATTAATTTTTTTTTTAAAGATTTGTTTTACATTCACAAGACATTGTCTTGCCATAATAATGATCTGTATAAGAAATTTACTTGTCCTTCGAAAAATACAGTAGTCAGTATTTAAAAAACAAATTATTTATTAGTTTTGGATCGGAAATTTTTCTATTATTTTCTGATTTAAAACTATTTTTTGATGGGTTGTTTACGACGTTCACGATTTTAATGATAGCAATTAAAAAATGATAGCAGCTATGTATAAACACAATTGGGCATATTCCCAACTTGTATTCCGTAGCTAAAGACTTATTTTGTTAAAATTTTGTTGTGCAAGGTTATAACGATCCGTTATATAAGCAAGAGAAATTTTATTTTATAACAAACTCAAAACAAAATGGTGGGTCAGTAGGTATATGATCAGTTCTCATGATGGCGAGCAGCGAGATTTTTAGCATCTGGTGATTCATACTCAAGTTTGAGCTAGCTATTCAAAATATCTAAACAGAGTATTTCCAAGATAGTTCCTGAAGTGTGAGAGGCTCTCATATAATTTGTGATGGACAATGTTAAAGTAAGCCAATGCTAATGACAACTATATTAAATTAAAATAATTTATTCAGAATTTATATATATTTATTTAATGTTAACAAATATAATATTTAGGTAAATTATAGATAGATATTATATAGGTAGGATAAATATAAGGTTACAATATTAAATGACCAGAATGTAGAGCACAGCGGATACAGGCGGACGATAGCTTCCTTTCTTTTCTATAACTTCATTTGATCTTACCGACACTAGCTTGCTAGCTTATAATCTGTTATATAACATATTGCTACGTTATGTAACTTATAAAACCATTTATATAACGAGGTTTGTTACATAGCGTGAGCACAGCTTATTCTATTATTTTATGTTTATTATTAATAAATAATATAGAGTTTCTATTTATCTATCGGCTTGTCAATTAGCAATTACCATTTTCCAAGGGCTTGTCAATTAGCAATTACCATTTTCCAAGTTAGGCCGGAGGGTGATCATTAGTTTCCCCTCGATTGCTAAGTTGGACTCCAGCAGTAAGCGCTATCTTCAGGAAATGTCATTTAGCTGTCGAAGCGCTATTCGGTCGGCGTCTCCTTCATATTAACTGTCCGCAAACCAATCGCCAACACAATTACATTAAATTATGTGATAGTTACTATGATAATTATTAATTTCTTAACAGTATTATTCTATATTATTAATATAGTTAACAATTGTTATAAAATAAAACAAATTGTGTTTTAAAACTTTTTATCAATGTTGACATGAAAAATAAGTTATATTTCATGGTATATAAATTATTCTCAGGTAATTTCAGTAAAATTATTTTACTGTTTTATAATTTAATTGTAATGTAATACAAATTTTAAAGTAATATAAAAAAAGTTGATTTATTACTGAAGATGGGGATGAAATAAACCTGAAACGCCACCTATCACATTATATATATATATATATATATATATATATATATATATATATATATATATATATATATATATATATATTTTGGATAAAAATTTACTGATTTCTACGTAAGATTATCATAATTTTCAACTGACAAAGAACAGCTTTCTACAAAATTTGAAAATATTTTTCAATTTGATTCTGATTTAATCTTTTAGTACCGAAAACGTGAAAGTTTGACATTGGTTGTTCTTGTATTTCACTGAGGAATTTGAGTTAGTAGCCGAAGAGGCAGGTTCTGACACCAACATTTTATTTATTTGTTTTTTTCAGAAGCTTTCAAAATGGCTTCTGGAAGATTCATCAACTTTATCTCGATCCTTTTCCGACCTTTCCACCTCTAACTGGTGATTTATTTTACAAAAAAAAAAGAAGAAAAAAAGTGTTGGTGTTGAAAGAAAAAGAAAGGAGATTGTCATCAGTAGAGTGCCCACAGATTAATGGTGTACTTCCATTTTTCAAAGCTGATCCTTTCCTTCCAAAGGTGTTCTGGAGTACATCCATCACTTCCTTCCTAACCTGACAAGCGTTTGAATACTTAAGCAGATGCTCCGGTCTTGGGGCCTTCTGGAGCTCCTGCAAGTTTGGTCAGTTTCTATTACTGTCTATCGCTGACAGAATAAAAAAGTTTTATTCCTCATTTATTCATGGTAGAAACATTTATAAGCAATTGAACACTGAAAGGGGTTATGAACGATTGTTGAGAAGTGCGGTGAGGGGAGGACAATTTTGTATAGTTTCCTCTAATCTTAGCGTCTCCAACCAGCTAGCATATAACCTGTGCTGTAGCTTATATAACCGCGTTATAAAAGTTTGTTAAACAATATTTTTCATGAGAATTTATAACAATGTTGTACAAATTTTTATTTTATAAAAACCTGTTATATAAAACGTGGCTTGTTACATAGTTTGGACACAGCATAAGGTATTCTAATATTCTAAATTATGTATGCTATTGGTAAAAGCTCTTAATATAGTTTAACTTCCTTTCTGTTTATTCATCAATAATAATTTTTTTAGTGCTCCATTTATGTATTACTTTTTTGTTAAATATATTTTTAACTTCGATATCTATTATTCAATATATATATATATATATATATATATATATATATATATATATATATATATATATATATATATATATATATATATATATATATATATAATAAGAATAACTTATAAAATGCAAATATCTTCATTACTCTTTTAATTAGCAAAAAACTTCTGTGTTAAATTGGTAAAAATATCTGTTAATTATTGTCCTGCGATTGAAGCATCGTTAATTTAAATGCATCGCTAGCTTGGACAGACTGATTATGATTAAGTTCTATGGTAAATCGATTTGGAGAATATTTATGCATCATATGCTGCCTAACTCCTATTACTATATACTAAATTTTTTTTTTAATTTTTTCAAATATTTTATTTAAATCAAAACTTAAGCGTAACCATTCACGCAATAAAAAAAAAAGACTTAACACAACTATATGAAAGGATATCGTTTGGAATCTACCTTACATCAGATTGAATGAAACTAGAGAGCAATATGATCTTCGTCTAAATTTGAAACACAAATGTTTATCAAGACAGACTAAACAGAAAAAAAAAACACTAAATATTTTGCCGCTCGTGTGATTAATTGGGCATGAAACAGCCTCTCCACTCATTTACAATTATAAGTCAATTTTTGAATGGTTTTCTATAACCTTAACGTTGCCATTCTTCAAAAATGTATACGTGACTAACAGGAGAACAGTCCCTACCAAAACTTGTGTGGGGTTTTATTATTTTTTAATATCGCTGGCAGTACCTTGTATAATCGGATTGGAACCTTAGATGGGAGTTTAGAGTCCCCGGGAAAAAGTTAAATTTTTCAATCAATTATTTAAAAAAATTTCACTCACCAAACTAGGAGTTGATTTGTAGTTATTAAAATTTCTAATCATCATAACTAAAGTTTCAGACGGTGAAATCTCAAATTAATTAATTACAGCAGTAGTAACTTTGTCCGAAATTGCAAGGAAAAGTAGAAAATAATAAACCAAAATGAATCCACGAAATAAATGTAAAAGTCATTTTTATTTTTTAAGAAATAGTATCAAAAGTTTATTATAATTTATTTATTTAGTTTGGCACTAATTAATTTGCCATTTTCAAATTATTTTTGCAACAAGCAAATCTGCGCTCATTCCGTTGTTATTCGTTGTTATGTTTTATCTAGGTGATTTGAGCTTGATATCTATTTAGCTGTTAATACATTAGTCTATATATATAGGGATGCCATTGGGCAATCATTGAGGATGATTATCCCAAAATTATGTAAGCTTATGAATAATTAGAATTTCCTACCTTGTCCTCTAAATTGAATACCTTTCCAAGGGCCTGGTTTGTGGTTACCATTATCTAATAATTAACCAAGATAATGTTCCTACTTTTAAGTTTAATACTAATGTTAATCAAAGTTACTGCTATCTTAATGAAATATATTCAAATTAAATATGGGCATGGTTACTAAAGAACAACCTCCTTGCTAACATTTATCTTTATTCCTCAAAATTAAAACAACAAACTATTACAATAAAAAGTTAACCATAGAATGATTCAGCCTAGACTCGGCAATTAATTGTTTTAACATAAATCTCTTATCTATACTAATTGGTGTTGATGGTTCCTCAGGCGAAGGCTTGAAGGCGATGGTTGAAGGCTTGCATCAGGCGAGGTCAGGGTTCAGAGGAGAAGTCTTGCATCAGCCGAGATCAGTCTAGAAGTCTCTCTTTTCACCTCCTTGCTTCTCTTCCCCTTTCTCTCTTGTTCTGCCTAAGAGGGGGTCGAAAACGTTGTTCATTGGCCGACTAGTTTTATAGAGGGAGGAAATTCTGGGATTTCGTCGGTTGGCTCCACCCCTTGTCCTGACAGCCGGTATCTGCGAACCATTATCCAACTAGTATAATTTAATCATATCTTTTCCAGGCGGTCTCCACTTTTTCCTCGAGGTCAGCCGAAGCCTAAGAGGAACAGTTCTTAAAATTGATTAGGTATCCCAGCTTTTGGCTTTGTTACAGTGTTAACTTCTCGGTAGGGTTTTTAGATTAACTTATCCCTTATCTCTTATGTGGTGACATCTGTCATCGCCTGTCAGTTACCCTTCTTTCTACCTGCTCGTCCCTTATTTCTTTTGTTCGCTCCTGGTCTGGTTATATTATATAACGATAATATTGTCCACTATCAATACATGTTACGGTCAACATAACAAATCTCTAGGCCACCGGGTGGGTTGTATGGGTTCTTGGTGGACGTAAGTGTTTTTGCTTAGGGGTTCATGTTGCAAGTCAGTTTGTTGTAGAAATGTTTGTAGTATTTTGTGGCAGCATCTGAAACTTAGTATGCCCAAGTCCTCGTATAGCAAGCCATTTGTCACGTTGAAAGGCGCGTCCACTATTTTTCACAATGCTTTTGAATCGAACGACTGAATTCTTTGGGTGCTTTAAGTTTTGGCAGAGCCCCGTAGCTCTATTCCGTATGTCCATAAAGGTTTAATTAGTACTTTGTAGTTTTTAAGTCTGTTTGTTAAGAATAATTTGGAGCATGCATCGGAATTAAAAAAAAAAAAATTGTTCCAAGTAGGTTGAATCGAATTGAAATGTTGTCCACACCGTATTTTAAAAATTAATTTTAGACTGTACCTTCTTTTTGCTTCTTATTGTGTTTTTTTTAAATCATAAGTATTCTCCCAAGGACATGGAGAGAAGATCAGTACAAGAATTTGCTGGTAGTAGGTGCTGCCCTATGACCAGAGATATTGGTCGAACACAACAAAATGTTCTCTAATTTCGACAAACCCAGACATAATCCACAACTTACTTTTATCTCCTGATCCTTTTATTTATTCCTCGCGACCTCAATGGCGATCAACCTCTTCAGGACGCATCAGCAGATCAAGATGAAGAAGTTATGAATCTGTTAGATTACGCGCAGGATTTCGCGGAATAGAACCAGAGCAAGAAAGGATCATCTGAAGATCATAATTCTTCAAATGACGAGGTAGACATGGATTAGGGGAACAATTTATTTATAATTTTACAATTATAATAATTATATACAACCTAATTTTCAGGACCAATTATTATAGAACTTGTACCTGCTTTTAGAATTTCCTTTTTTTTTAGGAGTGATAAATCATCACTCAATTTATTAATTTTTTTATCAGTTCATCCCATGAGTAATGCCCGTTTTTGAAAATCTCTCTGTTTATGTTGATATTACTAATCCCTCTTTTACAATTGAATTGTGTTGTATATTTTGTTAATTATAGCATCACGTGCTCTTCTATTTATCATGTTTTTGTTGAAGAAAGTTAGTTAGTCTGTGCTGAAATTTCAATTAAAATGGTTCTCTCCAAAAACCACTTACGCCATGCTATGCTTTGCGAATTCGATTAAGGAGAAAATGCTGCTTCAACCTATCGGAAACTATATATATATATATATATATATATATATATATATATATATATATATATATATATATATATATATATATACACACACACACGATTAGTTTAATTAATAGAATTTTGTCCATAATAATACGTCATTTCATGGTTTTCGGGGAGTGCTGATTCCAAAAATTTTATTAATTTTTGATCTGAAAAAAAAAAATAAGATGGGGTGGTATTGGTTACTCAACCATATTTGTTAACTGTGATCATTTTAATCAGGGCGTCTGCCTCGGCAATCGAGCCTCTTGGGGTGACAAGGAAGTATGCCAAGTTTCATGCTTCCAGCTGATTAAAATCGACTTTTAAGCGATTTTTGGCTGTTTCCAACTGCCAGAGGGCCGTTACGGACCGGAAACAAAATTTTTAAAGCTTATGTAATATTATTTTTTAACGCTTAATTATAAAAATCGGGCTAGGGATTATAAATTTATCGACTATTAGTGGAAGGGCAAAGATGTAAAACTCACAAGCTTGAGATATTAGGCTAATGCCGATTTTTAGGAGGCCTGGTATAAAACTACCCACACGACGGTCCCGACTCGAATCAACCTACTCACTACAAAGTTATGGGCCATAAACTTGGTAAGTTTTATTGCCATTTAAAACGTAGATAACATCATATTAGATTCGGATTCTTAGATAAATTTAATTTCTAGAGATTTAGTTGTTTAATTAAAAGAAAACAGGATACCCCCATTTTATTTATTTTATTTTTACTGGTCGCCCTGACATAAACTCGTTTAACATTGAACTCGGTCATTAATTTTTTTTTTTATGTATAAAATTATCTTATATTATATTCTCGATAAGGTTCAGCAACCTATTGTTACAAGGACAAGATCTATTGTTGATTGTCCCAATGCCCTAAGGCGCATTGGAATTATTTAGATTTTAGTTTAAGGTTGCGTAACAATTGTTAGTCGTTAATTCCCGTGAGTTGAGTTGTTGTAACTCGAGTCACGGTGTAGTGTTTACTATTCATTAACCAGAGAAAGGAATCCCTGCTTGTAGAATGCTTACACGTGGCTTCTATTCCACCCATTAATTAATTACAATTAGTAATAATGAACAATTTACTTATTTTATATATTAAGAGTATATTCTTATATAAGTCCGGAATAATTAGAGTTGTTAATATTTTTTAGAGAGCGCGATGAACCGATGATAGGAAAGCGATGATGCTTTCCTATAACGAATTGGACTATTGTTCATATGAACTTTTTTATTGCTCATGAGTTGGAGAATCGGGACCTGGAGTGTACTGGTTTTTATCCTGTACACCTTGTATAAATAAATATTATATTATAATTTTATAAGAACTATCTTTTTTTCTAATAAAATGTAACTACGATACTTATTATACATTATTGTAAAATTCGTGCAATTTAAATCTTTAAATTTTACTAATTTACATATTTAAGCTAATTGTAATACTTTGGGACTTATTGGCTTTAAATGTAAAAATATATGGCGGACATTTTCAAAAATCGGCCATATGAAGGCTACGCACCGCCTACGAGAGAGGTAGACATTTCATCATCGTTTTGTTCAAGCATTTTTACATAAGATTCCCTCACTAAGCACAAAATTTTTTAGTTTAAAAGACAAAAGATTGTCCAATGGGAGACAATATGGGACAGTTTTCGATGAGGGACGAGAACCTAAATGTGTGGCATCTGGTCAGTTTACCTTGAAAGCAAGCACAGTAGACTCTCGCCATCTCGAAGTAATTAAAACCAACGGGTTCGGATTACCGAAAGGGAAGAAAAGGTAATTTTATTAATAACGGGTCAATTTAAAATTTATATATTAAAACTACTTTTACAATAGCTAATAATTGCTCAGAAATTAAATTTTGAATTATTTTCTTGAGAGATAGCGTGAAATTTTCGTTTATTCCTAAGTTGAAAGCATCTTTTTTTTTAAAGCCTCTGACCGCATCTTCCTCGTGATGATGAATAAACTGCTTTGTAAAACAACGGCACATCGCTAAATTTTATAGTTTGTTTATTACTTGGATCTTGTTACAAAGTAGCAACAAAATTTAAATTGTTTTTTTATTATCAAAGATGGTGAACTTTCCAACATTAAACTCTACTGCTAATTGTGTTCTGGATTCACCTCTCAAGACGCTTTTTTATCGTGTAATCTGTATGATTTCAAAAGGTTTTTTTTTTAATAATCCTTTTCCAATGGTACGGAATAGCATAAAAAAAAAATATCTGATGTGGACAATACATGACTTCCTTGTACGCCTATTAGACTATAAATCGGTGGCTCAAAAAGTGATCCTGAATTTGGTTACTAGTTTCCGAAGATCGCAGTATCTCAAAAACAATACTCGGCGTCGCGACATCCATCTATTGACACAAACACACAAATAGGGAGGAAAACCAGTATTTTACACTAAATTTTAACACTTAATTAACAAGTAATAAAAATGGTTATTTGGAATCGAAACCAAATTGCGATTGTAACCTTTATTACCGAAAATTATAATTTATGTATTTAATTTAAATATAATTTTTGATGTAAGCTTACTATGATCTTCAAGTAAAGTACCCTTTTCGGCTCACCAATTTTAACCAAAATATAGTAAATACATTCACATCAATATAAAAGTCCTATTTTCCAAATTTGAGATGTTTTACATTATATTTTAATATAATTTTTGATGAAAGTCTAATACGACCTTCAAGTAAAGTACCGCTTCCGGTTTTCCAATTTAGACCAAAATCTAGTATGTTATTCAAACCAATATAGAAGTTATAAATACCAAATTTGAGAAGTTTTGCAAAGTATTTAAAATAATTTTTGATGTAAGTTTATTACGACCTTGAAGTAAAGTACTACTTTCGGTGATCAAGCAGTGACCAAAAAGGGAGGTTCACAGCTAGAGTTTACAATAATCCTAAATACTAAATTTCAACTTTCTACGGCTAACCTTTTTTGAGTTATGCGAGATACGAACGTACGCACGTACAGACGCCACGACGAAACTAATCAAAATGGATTCAGGGATGGTCAAAATTGATATTTCCTTTGAAATCTGAAAACCGAAAATTTTCGCGATTACAATACCTCCTTTACTTCGTACAAGGAAGTAAAAATAAAAAAAAATCTGCTAAAAATTTATTTATTTTCATTTCGAGTAGGAAATAACCTAAATGTAATTTTCTTAATATAAACTTCTCTATTTGTCTCCGACATTTTGAGCCTTTACTCCTTTATCATATCTTCCTCTCCATCTTATTTCTTAGAAGTGGATTCTTCAATCTCCTTTTGAGTTTCTACTATAAACATCCTTTGACCGTTTAAGTTTTATAGGGCTGTTTAGAACTTGAAATAACACGAATACGAATTAAGGGGTTGTCAAATATTCGCTGAATATAAAGTAATATTTAAGTTTTCTAGAAGATGATTCGAATAATCGAAAGTGGACTCTTTTGTTGATTTATGATTAGCACATAAGTTAGTAATGATAAGAGAATTACTTTATCCTTTGTCGTATCTACAAATTATTTCAATAATGTCTATAGAATACATGGCAAGTGTAATTATAATAAATAAAAATCAGGGTATATAGTCAAATATTAATTTTGATACGTTTTTTTTAAATATTTAGTTATGTTTTCGTTGAAAAATGTAATTTTTTCCGCTTCTAAAAATATTTTATGCGTGATCTAAGTGTGCCCGTAGGTACAAACCTAAATAACGATCATGTGTCTGCTGCGAGCGTTTTTAAAGTGTACATCGTGGTCCTTCGATTACGATGATTGGTTGAATTAAAAATAATAACAAAATTAATATACATATTTTTATTTACCATGAACTGTTGAAGTAAGTAACAAGTACATCGTGATCACATAACTTTTTTGTTACTGCCAGATTGAGGACGGCTATGTAAAAAGGTACTTTTATTTTGAAAGGCCATCTAATAAATCACAAACTTAATCATTTTACGTTTTACCATATAATAATAGTAATAAAAATACTTGTTATAATTAAAATGTGAACAAATTTTCCTTTATTGTTTATTTCTTGTTCATATAATTTTTTTTTTTTAACGTTTCGAGCCACTCTTTTTCATCTTCAGGATCTTCTTACTCAAATTTATTATTATTTAAATTTATTATTCAATCAAAAATTGTATTCGTTAGTAAATTAATCCTTGTAGTCTTATTTAAATTCGTATATAACATATTAATAAAAGTTGTGTTGATAGTGAATCAGAAAACGTGTAGCTCTAGATTGTCCTCTTTATGCAATTTTTTTTTATATGACTGTAAAAATGACCATATATTTTCATGTGTAATATATCTTGTTTTAGATTAAAAAGAAAATCCTGGACCACCTCAACACATAAAAGGTAATTTGGGTACTGTTTCTTTGCCAATTGTTCATAGTATGATGTTCTTCAGCATTAATCTTCCCCCCTCCCCATTGAAGGGCCTGGTATTCACTTTATAATAGAGGTGGATGTGCCCCACGAAAATTAGCTTACTCACTTGTTCATAACTTTAGCTATTTCACCTATTATTTTATTCCAGCTTTGTTTTATTTCATCTGGGTTTTTTTCTTACATAATTATTTAATAATCCCATTATTTTTCCTTATTAATTCATATTTTAATGATATTGTTAAAGCCTTATTTTGTTTTTAATGATTTCTAACTTTTCTCTTATTCACTTTATTATTATGTTTATCTCTATCATTAATTATATCTTATTTTATTATATATTACCCCTGATTTTAAAATTTTTCCTTAGAAGAATATGTTTAAATATTACATTCAAGCCATTGTTTCAATCACTTCCGTTTCTGCGAGTTTGATAATTCAATTTTTATAGAACCTAGTTACCAATTGTCATAAGGGGTAAGTTCTTACGACATATCTGGGAGACTCATTATTCAGCGGTTTTGGTAACATTGGAGCAAAATAGTTGGATTTCCGGAAAATTACAAAGGCCATCAAAAAATATTTTGAAAACTTTTTTAACATTAATAGTTGATCTTTATAGATTTTTATGTGCTGGATCTAAATCTGGCCTTGGTTGTTTTGTATCACCCATAGTTTTCCAGCAATATGCTTTGTATTATATAGTATAAACCCCTATCTAAACCCCTATACGGTATACAGGAGAATTAATGAAACACTATGTTACATCATAAGCATGGTTGTAGTCCCTAACCAAGTCGTTAAGCTCGATTTGAGTAAACAGTTTAGGCTCTACATTTTCTGTAAAACATTGGAATTCTTCATCATCTAGTTCATCTAACTCCGATTGCACAGGCCAACGATGAAAAAACTTTTGTACTGAAAATACCTTATTCCTATATTTTTTAGGGTGCTTAATCCAAATATGATATTAAAAAAGCTGTATCACCCACAATTTCTTCACATTTTATAGTTAAATTTATTAAATTAACTGATTTTTAAAGAATTGAACAGCTTTAATAGTCAAAATTGTGGATGATACAGTTTTTTTAATATCATATTTGGATTCAGCACCCTTAAAACTATAGGAATAAGGTATTTTCATTACTAAAGTTTTTTCATCGTTGGCCTGTGTTATTGTACTAATGTAATCACCGAAGAAAGTTAAAGCTTCAGATTTTTGAGATTCAGATTTTATAATCTTCATTGATTTATAAAAGTGGTATGTGGAATATAATCAAATAAATGTATTGAAAACAAAACAAAATTGTATTCGCTAATAAAAGTAAGTTGTCACACAACAGAGGTCTAATTGCCCCTACTATCACATTTTACTGAGTGACTAAGGAAAAGAAATAGAAAACCGTCAATAAGGAATGCAAATCACGATGTATTTTGAAGGTTCCGCTTCTGAAGGTTCCGCTTACTGCAAAAAAAAAAAAAAAAAAAAAACCCGATACAGGTGTAGAGCAAAAGCTGAAAGACACAACTTTATCAACATGTCGGAATAAATCTCTTTACAACTCGTTATGCTTCACCTTAGCGAACTTCCGTGGCTTATTTCTGACACATTGGTGTTTAGACTTCATGCACCGTAAATGGGCAGCTCTTACCAGTTGAGGTAAGAGTCGGTTGTCTTACAAATATCTTTATCACATATTTTATCTCTATTTTTACTTTTATTATTTATCTATTTTCTGTTATTAATTTTACTTTATAATATTTTACTTTATAATAATTATTTTTAACATTAATTATTAGCGTTGATGTCGTTTTAAGATCGCGGATAGACATTTTGCTCTGCTAAATTAGTTTGTTAAAGAGTTTGTTTACCTTAAACTAAAGTGCCCAGGGTCCTATTTCATAAAGTACAAGTATGAGTGGTAAAAATACTAGTGGAAAGATTTGTTTTTAGAGGTTACAGGTTACTTATCGTCTTTGTATAATAATAATTTTATTCGACACTTTTTTTTAATTTACTATTTTTCGTATAACTGTTTTAAATGTTGTCGTATTTTAACATTTTACATTGTTAGTCATACGTATAGTAAGTCATAGGATAACTTATACTTGTACTTTTGTAATTTATTATGAATAAGGGGGTGTCTATAAAGTAGGGCACAAGATGTTATACATTGTTAAAACATTGTTGTAATGTTGAAACACGACATTTAAAATAGTTATATTAAAAAGACTAAATTAAAAAAAAAAAAGAAGACAATTATTATTATCTAATGAACATGTAATCTCTCAACACGAACCTTTCCACTTGTACTTTTCTCGCTTGTACTTGTACTCTTGTACCCTATCATGAAATAGGATCCAGAAGTTATGCAATGGAAGAACAGGAGCGGAAAAAAAGGAAAAAAACAACACGAGAATCTTCACTTTTTTAATCAATTTTATAAAGAATAAGATACATAAAACGAAAATATCAACATAAAATCTCTATTCGGGAAAATCTCAAGAAAATCGGTCTAGTCTATAGTATTTATTATTATTATTATATATTTATCTATTTATTATTTATCTATTTTTTGTTTTAATTTTACTTTGTTCATTTCTATATTTCTTGTATCTCTGGTTAATTTTAGTCCTTAACATTCCCACATGTTTGGGTCGAAACGTAGGCTACTATAATAAAAAAATAATACTATTTTTTTTTTTTTTTTTTACTATTATCCACGAAATACCTCATAGATTAAATTATATGTCATCTCTATAATTATAAAATTGAATTATTAATAATAATACATATAGTTTTATAACTGCATTATATGGCTGTATAACATTATTTTTACAAAATATAGTTCAAAAGATATGGAAAACATAAATAAATAATAGATGAAAAAAATAAAAGTAAAAAATAAATACGGAATATATAATATAAAGCAATTTCATATTAAGGAACAACGTCCCTCACATAACCGGCCATATTCTGCATTATAAAACGTTTTAATTTCGCTAAGGAGATGCACAAGTAAATTATTAATTAAAAAAAATAATATAAAATTTAAAAAAATATATATATACCATAAAAATTAAAAAAAAAAAATGTTTCCTTTCTATGATGCCTTCCTAGATCTGAGATGAAGAACATCTGCTACCCTTAATCTCTTTTTAATTTTTCAGCCCAATCAATTATAGTCCTTCTCTTGCGAGTCAGTTGCGATTAAGTCTTCAAAGAGTGAACTAATTCTATTTTGAACTTCAATTAATTCGATTTTTAATACTACATACATTTTTAATACATGAAATACTTTTTATCTAACTTTCAATTGTGTTTATTTAATCTCTCCCCCCCCCTCTCTCTCTCTCTCTCTCTATATATATATATATATATATATATATATATATATATATATATATATATATATATATATATATATATAGAGAGAGAGAGAGAGAGAGAGGGGGAGAGAGATTAAATAAACACAATTGAAAGTTAGATAAAAAGTATTTCATGCATTAAAAATGTATGTAGTATTAAAAATCGAATTAATTGAAGTTCAAAATAGAATTAGTTCACTCTTTGAAGACTTAATCGTGACACAGACAGACCAATGGCCAAAAATACGTTTTATTTTACTCAAATGGCTCTACAACCCGTTGAAAAGTGCACACCGAAAATTTGATTCGATTACAATACTTTCCTTGCCAAAGCAGCGCGCTTATGTCATGTTCCTCTGCCCTGCAGCTGTAGAATGCTGTAGAATGGCTAGAATGTTCAATGTGCTATATCTTTGCTAATGATCCTCAGATTTCGATGTTTTTTTTTTTATAGTTCAAAACTAAGGTTTTCTGCTATGCTGAATAAAATCTGCCATGATTTTTGTTTTGTGAAAAAATCTATAAGGCTAGGTTATGTAATAAACACTTTTTTAGATTTCTTTGACCAATTATCAATTATTTTTATTAGTTTATATTTTTCCTTTAATATAATTTAAAAAAAAAAAAAAGTTTTGCTGGAAAATGCTGGTATCATTTTTCAAACTCGAGATATAAAATATAGCTGTTTTTACGTGTTTTATTTTTTCTCAACTCCTTGGGTATGCATAAGATTATATATTTTTTTTTTTTTTTGTAGGGAATTAAATTATGTTTTAAATGAACATTTGTATTATCAACTAAAAATTTACACTTTTCGAGTTATGCGTATATAAATAGGGAATTAAATTATATTTTAAATGAACATTTGTATAATCAACGAAAATATTATACTTTTCGAGCTATGCGCATATAAAATATTCTTTCCATAATTAATTTTTTCCTGAGGGGTATAGTTCATGGATACTGAAGGGCTTTTAGAAGAAGAGTTTAGGCAAGTTTCATTAAAATCTTCTTAGCCATTTTGGCGTTACACTTGGAAAGTGGTTTTTGGGCTTTTGTGCGACCGCAGTATCCCGATATCGGTAGATTTTATTAATGCAAAAACATCTAGGAACCATGAAGATGATTTAGTTAAATTTTGGTAAAGATTGGTTCTGTAATTTTTTGCGTTTATCGCTAAATTTTACCAATAACGGGCTGTCCTTTTATATCCTCCTGCTTCGATTGGTGTGTGTCAGCACATAAATTTTAATTTTTTAAATTTATTATTAATTATAAGTTATGATTAATTGTAATTTAATTATAGGGAGAAGGCGATAGAACATAAATCACGCAGCGCTTCCGTTCTTCGCTAAGTGAGAACCCTCCCCTCCCCTCCCCCCGGTGTCCAGTAATTACAAAAGGCAAGTACCATCTGGCCTACTTCACGGAGGACCAATTATTCTTTGTTTGTTCTGCAAATTAAATTCCGTTTCGCTAAGAATGTTTTTGTGGTAAAAGAAAAAAAAAAACAGAAAATAAGTCGAAGAAGGTATTGCTGAGAGCTCGGCCATTTAGTTGAAATGATAGTTAATATAACCGCATTCAGTAGTGGGGATGAAACAACATACGATTTGAAAGTTAAATTTGTATAAAATATTTTCGATTTTAAATGATTTACATATTTTTATTTTGGGTAATTTTATGAAACAACATTTTTTCTGAATCTTCTTTTTTGTATAAGGATTTCTTACATTATTTTTTCAATACTTCGGGGTAGTACCCCATCTTCGGGGCAACCTATAAATTATAGAACGACGTTATTAGTTGTTACTGATTTTTATAAAACATAGCTAACAATTCTGTGGTGTTCGGGGTAATGGGGTACAAGTCATTTGTCGCGACAATGGCTTACGTTATTTTTTGTTCTGTATAATAAACTGAAAATGATATAAGTCAATGAAAGAATGTTAACATTCCATGTCAACACTGTTTCATAGATTTTTTAAAATTATTTAATTGTATCATTTTAACTATCGGAATTAATTATTACGTAGTCTGTTAATTATATCCGCGTAATGGTCGTTTAGATTTTTTTTTATCTTTTTTGAACTTATCTGTGTTCTTTATGCTCTTGGTAATATACAATATATAGCTTCGATCGTTCTTCTATTTTTTCTTTCTTTTACTTTATCAAGTATTTTAGTATTTTCAAAGTCCAAACTATGATTGCATGCTATACTCTGTTGTGCCAAGGCGGTGATATTAATGTTTTAATATTATTGTTCGGTTATTCAGAGGTTGTCCTGGTAATGGGATATTTCTCCGAAACGTGGTAAGGAATCTATTAATACAACTACCCAATATAAATTTAATAATAATTCTTCCATAAAAAATAATATTACTGATAACACAGACCGACGATGAAAAAAACTTTTGTAGTGCAAATATCTTATTCCTATAGTTTTTAGGGTGCTGAATCCAAATATGATATTAAAAAAGCTGTATCACCCACAATTTTGACTATTAAAGCTGTTCAATTCTTTAAAAATCGCTTAATTTAATAAATTTAACTATAAAATATTAAGAAATTTTAGGTGATACAGCTTTTTTAATATCATATTTGGATTAAGCACCCTAAAAAATATAGGAATAAGGTATTTTCAGTACAAAAGTTTTTTCATCGTTGGCCTGTGCAATCGGAGTTAGATGAACTAGATGATGAAGAATTCCAATGTTTTACAGAAAATGTAGAGCCTAAACTGTTTACTCAAATCGAGCTTAACGACTTGGTTAGGGACTACAACCATGCTTATGATGTAACATAGTGTTTCATTAATTCTCCTGTATACCGTATAGGGGTTTAGATAGGGGTTTATACTATATAATACAAAGCATATTGCTGGAAAACTATGGGTGATACAAAAAAAAAACTAAGGCCAGATTTAGATTCAGCACATAAAAATCTATAAAGAACAACCATTAAAGTTAAAAAAGTTTACAAAAAAAATTTTTTTGTTGGCCTGTAATTAATTTATGTAAAATTTTAAATGGACCGTCATGGCTGAGCGTATCCTCGGGTCTGAAGCCTACCTATATGAACAGAAAAACAAATTTTTAAAAACTCCAATTATGATGGCTGAGAAGTTATAATAAAAATTACTCAAATATTTATTTTTATAAAATATTACAATCTGCTTCATTCAAGGATCATATAATAGAGATAAATGTAACCATCCATACTTAATTTGCAGACAAGAACTTAAAACTTTGCAGACCGAGACATGGCCGGTTAATCCAAATATGCCCACTAATTGAAAAAAAAAAACATGTGTTAACATGTATATGGTTTCTTTAATGTCCAAATAGTATAAAAAAAATTGTGGTTTTGAACAATATTGTTCGGTTTTGTTATTCTGACCTGGGCCCTATTTCATAATTAAGTACAAAAGTGCAAGTCGGAAGAGTACAAGTGAAAAGGTTACAATTTAGATAACGTTATCAAATAATAATAATTTTATTAATTTTTTTAACATGCTGTTTTTTCTTATATTACTATTTTAAACGTTATCGCGTTTCAAAACTCGATAAACAACATTAATACTTTGGGATACGAAGTTGTGGGCGGATTGTTGTTACACTGTTCTCAGAATCAAGTTCTTTTTATGTTGTTAGGGTCACCATCTTATCACCAACTACCGCAGAGACTGTCACAGATGGTCAAAACTTTGGCTATAAATCTCTGTTCGCTATCTACTGCCCATATCCTGTGTTGAAAACTTTACAGAAATTTATTTTAAAAAGTTATAAGTTCAATAATATTATTTGTCATGCATTATATATTTATTGTATCGAGCCTTTAGAATAATACACCAGTCGTTCAACCTTCGTTAAGTATTAAAAAGAATGTTTCTATAGAGTCATTTTTTTTTTATTTTTCTTTGATTGATTTGATCTTCTCTTCTTGTTTCGTTTAATTCTTCAACGATATATAATTGCGAATTTCTTGAGCTAAAATTTGACTCTCAATGAATTTAATCCTGTGAAAATTCCTTCCCCCGAACTAATAAACAATCTACAACGTTATCTGTATAATGCTGAAGAGTTTTGGTGTTTGAACGCGCTGATCTCAGAAACTACCTGTCCGATTTGAAAAATTATTTTTGCTTTAGATAGACCATTTTTGAGGAAGGTTTTGGGCTTTATTACCCATAATAACAGAGTCGTAAACATATATAAATTGCTAAGAGAATAAGTGCCCAACTTATTCGTTGTCATGACAACTTCATACTCGCGGAAGCAATGTGTCTATACAAATTTGTTAGTAAGTTTGGAATTATTTTGTAAGAACGTTATTTTGTAAATAAAATGGGAGAGTAAGGAGAAAAAAGTATAAATTTTAAACTTATTTATATGAAATTTTATTGCTGTTTATGAAGAATTATTATCGTTTTAACTCTGTTACTTGAAAATGTCTATATCAAATGAGACTTAATAACATATTATAGGTTATTATTTTAAAGATTATTTTATATTTTAGGGGTAAATCCAAATTTAACTTTGGGAAATATCAAGTTAATTAATAAATTTGATTAGGGATTGATAAATTATTAGTCTCTTCTATAATTTTGTTTTTATTGTTAACTAGTTTCGAATGAAATATACATTCGTCTTCAGTTCTAAAATATACACAAAAATTCAGAAATCAGCAATTCAAAATACAGTTTGGTATTATACATATTAAATTAAGCGTAATATAAATAATTCTTTATAATAATACCAAACTGTATTTTGAATTGCTGATTTCTGAATTTTTGTGTATTTTTTAGAACTGAAGATGAATGTATATTTCATTCGAAACTAGTTAACAATAAAAACAAAATTATAGAAGTGACTAATAATTTATCAATCCCTAATTAGATTGATCTTTCTATACCATCATGCGGACGCCAACTAAGAAATTTTAAATAAAAATAATTACTTATTTATGATTTTTTCGAGATAGCGTGGGAAAATTAGGATCCAGGTATATTTCCCTTTCCTGAAAGCAGTCATTCCCTTTGAAAGCCCAATCAATTTTCGGTCAACCTGATAAATAACCAATCGATGAAAGCTCGACGAAAAAGGGAAATGAAAAAGAGGCGAGACAAAGAGTGAGGGATTGTAAAATATATCAGAGAGAAAGCTAACTGTTTTAAAATTAGTCACTGCTTTAGGGCCAACGAAAACGAATGGGCCTTCCGAGGAAACTGCTTAGGCAAGCTCTTAAGCAAGAAATATCTCTCTCTTCTCCCAGGGTACTCCCATCTACTTCTTCCCTTCCCTCTGGCCCTATGAGTAATTGGGTACCCTACCCATCGCCAGCCATATTGTTAAATATTATATATATATAATATATATGTATATATTATATATATATATATATATATATATATATATATATATATATATATATATATATATATATATATATATATATATATATATATATTGAATGCGAAAAATTGCTTTTAATATCTGACCAAGAATCTGGTTGTTATTTAAAGAGAGGCATACTTCTGTATAGTTAAGAAATTTGGATAAAATTACCTATGCGAATTTGTGGGTGCATATTTTACTCCGAAAGCGGCAGAATAGCTATGGATGTCAAATTCAAGTAATATTTATTCTTTTTAAAATTAATTATAGCAATTTAAAAAAAAATATGTGTTGTAAAATAATTAATTACAAATGAATTGTTAATTATTATTGCTGTCTGGATGTCCTAATGATGGGGAAACATGCTACGAAACGTCAAAAAATGAGATGTGAATTAAGCTTAATATTGGAGGAACATCCACAATGTTTGAATATTCATAATTTACTTAATAATAATTATTTTTAATGATTTTAATTACAATTATAATAAAGAGATTTTGAGGTCATTTTAAATAATATTTTTTGTTGTTTAATCCTCTTTATATTAAAAAAAATATAGAGTTTCACTTTAAACTAATAAAATAAAAAATCTTTCTGAAATTTCATGTAAATCGAACATAAATATATATATATATATATATATATATATATATATATATATATATATATATATATATATATAGAATAGAAAAATAAACTTTTTTGTGGAACTAGGTTCTTTAAGAATGACATGTATGTACAAATAAAAATGATAACTGAAAATATGTTTGGCCAAAGACTACATTAATAAAATCAATTAATATTTACAATGATTTAAACTAAAATATATAAGCAACGAAAAAAAAAAAAAATTTCATCTTGTAAAATACATATCTATACTGCCGCATAAAAGAAAAAAAAAAGAGGAAAAACATAGAAAATAAAAATTATTAAACAATCCAGAATTAAAACATCGTTAAAAATAATTACTCACTTCTAATCAGAATTTCATGATTGGAGTATATCAAAAAAAATGAAATGATTCTCAGAGTTAAAAATTAAATATTGATAACAATCATTTACTACTAATCGAGATTTTAATCTTAGAATAAAATTTCAGGATTCGACAGCGTTTTTTTTGGGGGGGAATGAGGAGATGTTGGAAAAGGTGGAATTTGAGTGAGGAGAGAGAAGAAAAATAGCGGATATTAGAAGGGAGGGGATTACAGAGGAAATTGAGTGGGCATGAAAGGAACGTTCGAATGTTTTGATTCTGTGGGAAGGAGAATAAAGGTACGATCTTGTTTCCTGAGCGTGGACAGAGGATTTGAATTATAGGAGGCTGTGGATGTAGGGAAGTTGCTGGTAGTTGATGGTTCGGTATAGGAAAGATCCGAGGAAATATTGTCTAAGAATGAATGGGAAGAGCCAATTTAACTCGCCGTAAAGGTGTGACACGTGAGTCCGCTTCGAAGTACCGAAGAGAAATCTTAAAAAGCAATCCATGGTCCGGTTCAATCTGTCCTCGAGTACAAACGAGAGGCCACCGCATAGCATACCGCCATTGCCTGCCTATGTTGGAGAAAATAAGTGAGGATACGAAGAGCATAGGGATGGGTTATGGATGAAGATAGACAGAATTTGGAAATCATCAGCGTAGAGGTGGTGGGAACAGTTTTTGATATTATGCCATGTGAATTTGTGGATATCCTTAAGCACGAAAAAAGTGTTAATAATTTTAAGGTTCAGTTGATCGCTGAAAAAATCTCTCTCCGTTATCATTCCGTTCTGATTCTCCAAAATTTCCAATTTTGTTTATATATAATTATTTTTAAAATATATAAATAATCAAGTCAGTTACTACTATTGCGCTTCGAAAGTTGAGCTTAACCATATATATATATATATATATATATATATATATATATAATCTACCAAATATATTTTTTTTAAATTATTTTTCTATTGAATTGGATTTTTATTTTTCTTGTGTATGCTATAACTGTACAGTGTAATTGTATTTATTGTATTTGAATACAATATACGAGTTTAGTGTGTAAAGTATACAATATATAGGTATACTTTATATCGTCGTTATGTAAATATATGCTAGAGATTTTTCAGACATGTTGCGTGCACTACCTAGGCCCTTAGAAGAGCTTTCTCGTAGATTGGGTTATTCTGCAAACAACCTGTTACATGATATACTCATGACTCCAGTGAGAAATATTTGTATTCAATTTTGTATACGAAATCTTAGATATTGTTCTTCTCTGACATTTACATAGAACTATTTTTTTTTGTATAACAATATATGTATTTATTTATAAAGTAAGTCAATAGTTAAAAGCAATTTATGGCTCGGCACCTCAACGCACATTAAGGTTAACGTAAACGATATTATAATAATATATAAATAATATATAAATATTAAATAAAGGATTTATAAACATTTTTTAAAGACTAGCGGTTTTTGATTAAACTATTAATTCTCGTTGCTGATATACACAGTATACTAGAGTTGGAACATCGAAAATAAAATATCTATATTCGGCATTTGGCAATATCGCAAAACCATATATCGACATCCACCGATAAGCGCTGGAAAAATATCGATATGCCATATGGAAGTGGATGAAAAAGCAAAGAAAAGTGCATCAAATAAGTGCGGTCCGATAAATATCGGTATCAGATCCCACTTCCGTTTCATTTTCGCAGAAATCTTAAGTTCCTTTCACACGGTCCTATAATTATCGGAGTCGGATCCAAAATTTCATGCAGTTTGCCCTTGATAAATCGGATGTTGGCCTGATACCCGATATATCGGATCGCTTGAAAACTGCTTAAAAGTGGCTCGTGATTTCGCGGATCCGGATATACTGCGTGTCTATTCCTGCTCTCGATATCTGATATCTTCAAATAGAATGATATAAAATTATAATTTTTTCATTTCCTCACACTGTAGAAGAAAATATAATTGAAGAAATTAAAAAAGACATTGGCGACGGACCTACTTGTAATTCCGTACTTTTTTTTTGTCTTAACTTCATTTTTAACCTTGCGTTCTCGTCTTTAGTGAAGTACTTCTCTTTTTTTTATTTAATTATTGCATAGGGACCGTTCACAAGAAGAAAAATATATCACTTTTCTTATTTAATTTCTCTTCTTATAAACGAAATCTATGGGCACTTTTTAATTCAAAATTATTTTTTTTAACCCAAACATTTTTTGTTTGATATGTAGAAATTTTGTTCGATATATACAATGCTTTTCTTCTAATGAAACTTCAAGGTATTTGAAATAAGCCTCTGGCCCATCGCTTAGTTACTGGAAAACTCCAGCCTTCCAGGTAACCATATAAAGCCGAAGCTAAAAAGCTTACAACCGATTCAGTAGGGGCTCAAAACAGGGGGTCTACGATGCAATAGGTGGAGTAAAAGCTTTTATTTTTTAAATTTGTATACATGAGTACGACCATATAAAAAACAAAACAATAATGCTAACACGCAGAATGCGATGTTCTAAAACTTTTATTTAAGGAGTATTTCTATTAGATTTTCCATTTTCTAGCTACTCATACATGGTACACTGTCTCAGTTATAGACAAAGCTAGAAAAAATCGTGAGTTTTTGACCGTGTGTTTCGACCATACCGAATTAATTAACCGAATTATTATGTTGTGGTGCTCATTTGACGGATAAATTAATGTTTTTTAATTTGTTATAAATTAACTTTTGACTAATAAAAGTTCTAAATTTCGTGCTTTTTTGGCTGTCAAAAGTTCTCTCGAGTGTTGCATGTTTGTTTTTACATATTTGCTCCCGTACATAAAAGCTAAAAAATATTAAAGTTTCTATCCCACCTTTTGCATTATACAAGCCCTTTACTAACTGTCCTATGAGAGCAACTCGAAATAAATGATATTTAAAAAAAAAAATAGTATGAATGAGCTAAGTATGTACATTTCTATAAAAAATATTTTTATACTGTTTTTTTATGGTTTATTATTATTGATGTGCAATATATTTTTTTAGTAGCGCATTTTTTATGATATACTTATGTGTATAGTTCCCTCTTAGGTACCGTTATAACGCGGATGGTTTCATTTCTGCTTGACTCCCTTTAAAGTGATGGTCCACTGTATCAATAAGTCTGCTTTTTGTTAGGCCGACTTCTAGATTAAATTCGTAAGTTCTCCAACGTGTAAAATAGCTTCCCCTTAAGAATGATTTTGCATTGCCAAGCTAAGACTCATATTTTGATCATTTAGAAAGTTTAAGAGTTAGAAGTTTTATTAGCTAATAAATAAAACAAACAATAAAGTCTTTTATGCGCTAATAAAAAAAAGGCTACCCCGTTATTCGTCCAGTCCAAAACTCTAATTGAATTTGCATGAAAATTGGAAGCCAACGAATTTCCATAGATTTATAATATTCTAGATAATTGGAGCCTGGAGAAAACCAACAAGAGCTGCTGATTGGAGACATTAAACAGAGAACCCCTCTTCCCTCCCCCCCCCCTCTGGAAGAGGAGACAAATCCCATTAACGGACGTCTTCTGACGCAAAATATGACTTGATTAGGTAGTCCTCTCAGCCTTCTTGATAGCGCAATCTAATTATATCTATTGCGGTGAATATCTTATCCTGTGGCGGTAATCTTCAATGACATTATTCGAGTAAACCATTGAAAATCACCAGTCAAAATGTTCTTTATTGTACCTATAATAAGAGATGACAACCAAAAAGTGAAGTTTTTATAGTAACCATATATTTTTTTATGACGATGATGCCACCTATACTTATAAACATCGATATAATTTTTTCTATAACAAAAATCAGATTACACTAATGTGAGACATATTGTCGCCACCTCATTTAAGTAATGAATGTTAATATAGCTACTTTTCAAGTGATTAAAAATGTACTTTACTTTTTGATGAAACTTTCCTGTAATATTTTACCTAAGCTCAGTTCAATAACCGAACATCTGTGGGAAAAATGCGTTATTTTTTCTGACCAGAGTATTACATTTCTCAGCTAATTTAATCTTTTTACAAATTGAAGCAGGACCAAGAACATTGATACAACAATTTATTGGAGAGGGATGGGGGAAAATTCCAATCTCTTAACTTAAAAGGTACCGGTACTGATTTTAAATTTTACTCTTTGACTTAAATGTTTTACTACTATTTTCGCAGTTTGAAATAGGTTCTCAAATCTTAAATTTACTTTATTAACTTAAATTATATTAAATTAACTTTTTGGGTTTTCAAATTATTGTTGGGTGTCACCTCCTTCCCTCCCCCCACCTCTTCCATGTCGAAGACCAGGAACAGGACCTTTATTGTGCCAATTAATTAGGCTTTACATAGTGAGAACAGTAATTTAAACACATTCGCATCAAATCAAAATAAATACTTAAATCATATTTTTTTGAAGAGCACAGTCCCTCTGGCCTGTTTTCTTATAGGCTATACTTTTTTAAAAAAGTCCATAGGATTACCAAACTATTTTTGATTTTTCTGCAGTAGTTGGTGACTGCAATGACCACTGATCACTCCCGCTGTTGTAAATAGCTTTTTTAATTCTTATTTTGTCTTGTTTGTATAATTCAATGGTAATTCAGGTTGTCTACCTAGTTGATTATAAGCTGTAATTTTTGATATTTTATATCTTAATTTTGAAAGAAAGGAGTGTTAATAAGTATTGAAAATATATGTACTGCATCGCATTGTACTGAGGATTGATTTACTGTACTGTACAAAGTTTTTTTTTTTATTTTAAACTGTTATTTAAGGCAATTCTATTTAATTCAGCCTGCTACATAGTCTGCGAAATTGACGATTTGCATGACCATCCCTCGACCTGTCATGGAACTTATGTGAACAAACAAATCACTGGCCAACAAAAAAAATATTTTCTGAATGTTTCGTAACCCTAATGACCTAATTCTTACTAATTTTGGGTCGAGAAAAAAATGCAAGACAATGAAATTTTTGAATTACCTTCTGTTTCCAAGACAGAAGGCATGCATAATACATATGGCCTGCTCACAATTTTCTGTGGGATATGAAAAAAGCTTTGCATCGCAAAATCTTGTACAAAATCATTATCAATATTGCCTGTATTGCGGAAGTGCAATTCAAATTCATAGAATATTTTCTGCAGCTGTATCAAGTGGTGACTTCATGAGAGCGTTTCCTTTAGGGCTGCAGTAGTAGTATTTTAGCATTGATTCATTCCCCGCTCTGATATCGCTGCTCTATCGAAGAAATGTTTTGGTGGAATCTCTCCCCCTGCTCATGAACGGAGAAAATGTATTTTTATAGACATATTGAAACCCAGAACATGGCATTATGACCAACTGGGGATAATTATTGCCCCTCCTGTTGCCAAGAAAACCATGCATCACACCATAGAATGGTTCCCAACCTGCCTTTTTTTCCCTTCACTATTCGATCGAGATTAGCACCTTTAAAAAAATCAGGAATTTGAGGTCCAACGAAGATTCCTTTCTTGGCCTTAGGATCACTTAATCTGGCAAATTTCCCTCTCAAGTACTTGAAAGCTTCTCCTTCCAGCTTCTACTAAGTTCATCAATCTCAGCTTGGTATGTAAGGGAGAGAGAAGGATGGTTTCCGGATCGACATTTTGCTCACAAGACTTAAGGGTTGTTGCTGGCCATTCATCTTTTAGATAATAAGACTTTTGATCTCGGCTATCCCACATACATAGAAAGGAGCAATGCTTCTTGGGATAGCACAATTTCCCTCCCAGAAGTAAAGCACTAGGATTTATATCAGATTTGCCATTTATGGCCAGCATATTTAATTGAAAACAAGGAGAAGTTTCATGTTTCTCGTAGGTCTCCTTCGTGTGAGTCTTACGTCCAAATGCGATGGAAGGGAAGATTGTATTGTGCTGTAACACTGCTTTCAAACTCAGTTTAGAAGAGTCTACAAATAGCCTCCATTCAGCTGGGCCATGAGGCAAACTCTGGTATTCCATCAGCCTATCAACATTAGTGCTAGAAACAAGGCTGTTTCTCTGCTCAAAAAAGGAAGAAGATATCTTTTACAGACTCCTGCAATCAGTTATATTAACAACTGGTTGGTTATTTGGTTCCACTCATCCAAATAAATCTCTTCGTAAAATCTCCTGTAAAATAAGAAAACAGGGATCCTGAATGTGACCAGTTTCCGTGCTGATTTCCTGATCGTATACTTAGGTTCCTTCTTTGACCATTGTGGGAGGAACTGTGTTTGTTTAATAATGTAAAAATTGTGTGTATGTATTCCGTGATCGTGTTTGTACGATAAACACACACACATATATATAGCGAATGAGAGACAGACAGAATGAGAGAGAGAGATTTAACTTGACGAGGTACATGCATATATCACTAAATCAAATTTAAAAATATCTGATGTGGACACCCCATGACTTCCTTGTACGCCTACTAAACTATAAATCTATGGCACAAAAAGTGACCCTGACTTTGGTTACTAGTTTCCCAACATAGCAGTACCTCAAAAATGATACTTGGCGTCGCGACGTCCTTTTATTGACACACACACAAAGTACAATAATTGAGTTCTTCAACAAGTTCCCAAGAGATTTCTTAACAACGTTAGAACTGTCTATTTCATTGGAAATCGACGGTTTCAACATTTTAAGCGGAAGAAACCGCTTAACTTATATCTTATTCTCTCACTGCAAACTTGTTCAACTCACAAATGGGGAGGAAAAAAAGTATTTAACACTATATTTTAACATTTAAAACAAATAATAAAATTGTTTAATTAGCATGAAATAAACGCGTTTATAACCTTTATCACCGAACCATATGATCTCTATAATAAATGTCGATATACCCTATAGACCCTTTTCGGATCTTCAATTTTAACCAAAATCTATCATATTACTTATATTGATATAAAAGTCTAATTTACCAAATTTGAGATGTTTTACATTATATTTTAATGTAATCTTTGATGAAAGTCCAATATGACCTTCAAGTAAAGTACCACTTTCGGTTTGCCAATTTTGACAAAAATTTATTTTCATATTTATAATAGTATGCAAGTCTTAAATACTAAATTTGAGAAGTTTTGCAATATATTTTAATATATTTTTTTATGAAAATCAGTAAAGTACCACTTTATATAGTGACCAAAAAGGGAGCTTCACAACTAGATTTTACAATAATCCTAAATACAAAAGTTTAATTTTCTACAGCTGACCGTTTTTGAGTTATGCGAGATACGTACGAACGAACGTACGGACAGACGTCACTACGAACATGGTCAAAATGGATTCAGGGATGGCCAAAATGGATATTTCCGTTGAAATCTGAAAACTGAAAATTTTCGCGATTACAATACTTCCTTTACTCCGTACAAGAAAGTAAAAATAGATATAATTAATAATTTTCAAATAAAAACTAATTTAAAAAAATTATATATCGGTAATAGTTCTGCAGAGCTACTGATGGGCGTGGCCTCTTGGCAATTCGACTAACATTTTTGGGACGGTCAGTACATCTGAAATCCCATTACTCCAACCTGGATTATTATTTAACATAGTTTATCTATATTAACAATTTATGATAATATTTTTGGTGTTTCTTATAATTATTTTATTGAATTTATTGGTTGTAAATGATTTATACTCGAAACTTGTTTTTAGATCTTATATAATATATGATAAGGCATAAAAAAAATGAGTTCTTCATTTATGAATTATAATTGAGGGGAATATATAATTTCAGACCCTTAACCTATTTTAATAAATTATTGAACCTTAATGCTCAAAACTAGGAGGAATAAAATGATAGATAATTAAAATATATTAATAATAGGTACTAAAAGAATAATAAATAAAACCACGCTGAGTTATAGAAAACAAGTAAAATCTATAACAACACGAGTCATAAACCATAACCCCCTAATTTCAATAAAATAGCTTATAAAATTTGAAATCAAAAAATTTAAATAAGTAAATAATAATTAGCTGAAGTTTGTTTAGGCTTATATCCCCGCCCAAAGACTAAAAAATGGGTGGAATTAATGATCTTTTAAAAGAAAGGTAAAAATTAATATATAATAACAAAGAATGTGATGGTTTAGTGATCGTCAATGGGCGCCTTAACAGACTCACTATACGATGTATAGACCGTCCCAATAACATTAGCCGAGCTGGCAAGAGTCCTTGCCCACCATTAAGCGGAAATATTACCAAAAAATGAAGGAGAATCTTGGATGGTGGTTTCGGTCAATAAATGAACATACAAATAAGAAAAAACTTATTATAATGTGTGCCGACGTTTCGTCCTAAGTTTTAGGCCATCTTCAGGGCTGTGTGGCGTGACCGAGGTGCCATCTCTCACCATCACCAAGAAATCTTTTAAAGACTATTTGTTTACTTGATGGCTAGTTTTATGAAATATTCACATGTCCTTAACAACAACCACAATTACTAAAATAAATAAACTATATAAAATGCTTATTTTTTTGGCATTTTCTTTCCGATCCATTCTTATCATTTTGGCACATATTTTAATAAAAGACCCTTTGTTGATTTCATGTCCACGTCCCATTGTAGCGAAAAGCTTTCTAAGATACAGGCTTCCCTCTGTGGGATCAGATTAAAGATTAATATAGATTCGAAATAGGAACGACAAACCACAATAATACAGCTTCAGTGAGGGATATTGTGAAATAAATTTGGAGAATAAATAATTTAACGTTTAAATTTTTTGTTCAGAAATTTCAAGTTTCATTTACCTGGTTCATTAAAAATGATGCCTCGAATATTTATCAAATCCAATTTAATTGAGGTATTACTGGATGTTGTTTTATTTCATAGCCGTCATTATATTTGCAACGATACCTACTGGCGATTTGCTGATTGTCAATTTTGTATTTGACAGGTTTGGATGAAATATACATGATACGCAGCAGTGAAAATTTGCTTTTTCTGATTTAGTTATATAAAAATATTCGATAATAAACTGAAATGTATGATAATAGTTGAATATGTTTGATTTCATCGTTCTTCGAAAATTTAGTGAGTACTACAGCCATTAGCTGAAGTAGCGATCAAATATCAAATTAGTGTTAAATTTAAATTATGTACAATTCTATTTCGAAATATCGTCTATATCGCAAATTATCCGTGAAAAGGTCGGTCTGATGCTATTTGTATTACGTATATTAAATTTATAATAAACCACTTCCATTATATTTTCGCCCTTGATGGAAACATTAATCGTATTCAGGAAAATTTCATAATCAAACCAATATAAACCAAATATAGTACATCTGGCTTCAACAGCTAAATTCGGATTTAGCAAAAGAAATATCACCATTTACGAAGCATATACTTATTTATTTATTAGTCTGTTGAAGTGTGATTTGCTATTTTAGTCTATGTTGGAGTGATTTTGTGGTTTTCAGTCCTTGTAATACCTAATTGACGAAACGTTGACTGGTTTGTTATTAACTCATTATTTTATTTTTATCTGCCTATAGTAACTGACTTATAGTATTATTTTTATTTATTGTTACTATAATTTTTTACTTTCCCTTAGCTATATAAGAAATATATAGTAAGGAGAAGTGTTGCGACCGTGAAAAATTTCGGAATTACAGGTTTTAAAGTCTGAGTCCAAATAACCATGTCTCGCAAAATGATCTGTGTGTCTGATTGCATGTGGAATAGCCTAACTCAAAAACGAAAAGTATTACGAAACTGAAATTACGTATCTAAGGTAGGTATAATATACCTTGGATGTTATTGAAACTTTTTCGTCAAAATCGATTAACCTGAAGTGCCACATTATGCCATTTACACTTTTTTAAAAATAATTTTATAGACGGCTCTAAAGATTTTGATGAAACTTGCCTAAAGTTTTCATCTTCATGCCTTTTTACTTTAGGTATATGGAGTAATCAATGAGAAAATGGAGGGGAAAATTTATGGCGAAAAGAAAACTTTATCCTCGCATAACTCCAAAATCATTTTATGATTTTATATATAATTGATTATTTATATAATCATTTGAAAGGTATTAGGATTCTCTTAAAAAAAAAAAAAAAAAAAATCTATAAAAATAGCGAAGATACAGCGTATCGGATTTACCGGATGTTCCACTGGATTTAATCGATTTTACACTTTTCTTCAATTTTCTCGTAAACATCTCAAACGATTTTGATCAAACTCGTTTCATCAACGTACGATTGAATGGTCTTTCTATCCTCATTTAATTAGTTTGAAATGGCTAAATGGCCGAATTTTCGAAATGGCTTTCTCTAAAGTTCCTTTAATTTTTTTGGAATTATTAACCGCCTCCCATGGTTAGTAGTAATAAAAAATGGATAAATATAAATTATAAAAGAATTTCATAATTAACTAAAGGAGGAAAAAGCAGAAATATTTTACCAGGTTGAGGACTAATTGCCGGAATTAAGGTGTAAAAAAGATGTGACGGGTGGGAAAAACATACGGTAATTAATTGTTCTAAATGAATAAGTTGTAGCATCTATAATTTTTACTTTCGTTTGCCTGCATGAAAATATAGTAAGGAGAAGCACTGCCATCATTAATAATAAAGAAATCCCAGGTATTAAATGAGCAAAGATTATCTATGGGCACCGTCAAAACAATTATTTATTTTGTAAAGATGCGAATGTATTTCTTACAGGTCTTCGATTCATTAAATTGCATTAATTAATTTAATTAAATTTTTTATAACTTGACAAACCAAAAATACATAGTGTACAAAATTGTTCAAAAAACTACATTATTGTACTTTATTGAGAAATTACGTGAAGAAGTGCACGCTGCTAAACATACTTCAAGTAGTTTTTGATAAAAATTATTATTAATTATATTTATTACCCTATAATAAAAAATATTATTTTTTACTATTTTATATTATATTACTATTTTACTATTATTATTATTATAGAGTGGTAAGGGAAAGTTTTTTTGATGCGCGTACCGCACCAGAATTTTTAAAATATCTTAATTTTTTTCTATTTCCCAATAGTTTGAAATGTTCCTTGATGGTATTCTGTTCAACATCTAATTTTCCCCAATCGATGTCCAGGTAGTCCCTGTGGTTTCGTGGGGACAGGACGGAATTTGTTCCTCGGTTCCTAATGTATTATTTATTCAATCCAGTTCATGTAATTCTATCAGACCTTTTTGGCAATTGAATTTACTGACAAATTCTTATGTTTTTTTTTTTTCCGCTTATAACATCTTGTGATATTCTGTGTGGAATAAAGATAAAGGGAAGCCTTTTTATCCAAGTTAAAAAAAAAAAAATAGAAAAAAAAAACGGAAATATTCTCACCTCGATTTTCTTAAATACAGCAATTGTAGGAATGGTTCACGGAAAAATTCAAATATTTTTCAAAATCGTTGCAAAAAAATAAATAAAAAAATTTAATGACCACTTAGATTGTAATTAATACAATAATAGTTCACGTAACAGATACAAATTTTTTTTTTAAAAACTCCAAATAAAATTTTTAAAAATATATTTAATAAATATATTTTTAATATTTATATATATTTAATAAATAACAGAGTTATTTTATCGATTAAAATTTCGAAGTCTCCGCTAAGACTCCTTTATTTGCTTTGTTTTTTGTTCTAGATATTATTCCAGGTAACAACTAAAATCGTCCATTTGGAAGAAAAGTGCCACAATACGAAAAAGTGGAATTTTACACTGATAAATCAAGTCCGACGTTAGCTCAGTCAATACTACTTACACTTTTTTTTTTTTTTTTTTTTTTATGAAGTTATTCTGGATTTTTCGATCATTTAATAATGAATCAAATTTTGACAGTTTTGCATTAAAAAACAACAGTGCAAGCTCCTTTAGAGTTTTATGTATAATAAGGAAACATATTTGAAAAAAAAAATCTATTTTGCTAAATAATAAATTTAATTCGGAAAAAAAATCAACTCAAAATTTTGTAATGCTTTAATGTATGTACAAAACGATATTTTAAATATATATATATATATATATATATATATATATATATATATATATATATATATATATATAATGATGTTTTTAATTATTTATACAGAAGCAAAATACTGATACCTTTTAGTCACCTAACTAATATGAATAATATTATTAAAATAATAAGAATAATAAGAATAATATATACTTTACTTTGTCAAGTCCTTATATAGTTACTCTTTAATCATAATTTGATGGAAGTCATTATGTTTTACTAGTAAATTTATAATATCTAATATAACAATAATTATTTATTGTAGTAAATATTGAAACTAAAAATCTGACATTTATTCTTAATGTACTGTAGGTCATTTATAAAAAAAAATAGAAGAAGAACTTACATTTTATTGTCGTGACATTCTTCTTCTTAGTGAACCAAATAAAAGATAAAAAAGCGACCAATGAAGGAATACTGTTGTACTGTGGTGAATATAATTCCTACTTTTTGCCGAGGTTGTAGTAGTAACTGATCCATTTGAATAGTAATTTTTTGTTCCGCCGCCTACAAGTGTTACTATAATAGAATAGCTGTAACCATTCTATTGTATAAGCAGTTCACTAAACACCACCACTCTGCCCCAAAACAGAGGAAAATGGAATTATGGGCAGAGTGTTGCGGTGCAAAACTCCGTTACTGTTATCCCGTTATCCCCCATGCCCGCAGGCGGTTTCAACTGCTAACTATGAAACACAAGCCCCGATGAATGTGTCCAATGTAACAATAGTCGTGGACCGCAGTGTTATTAATTGCTTTCATGTTGCGTGGTCACACTCTGCCTAGCCTGTCACCATAAGTTTATGAATTTTGTTCAAGAATCCTTCATAGTCGTATGTTAGTTAAGATATGAGTTAATAATGCCAATTTCAGTAATAAAAGCCACTACTATAAATTTGTTTTATTGAAAACTAGTTTCGAATGTTATACATTCATCCTCAGTTCTAAAAAACACACAAAAATTTCAAAAATCCAATCCAGATTTTTGCTTAAATGACCAAATAAATATCTCCAATAGTCCAATCTTAAGTTTATTCACATCTATAACAGAAAAAATAATTACTCATCGGCATTACTGGAAAAACTCTGACCCTTAAACCGGTTACTTATAAATATGCTACCAACCTTTCGTTCATTGTTAGTTCAATGCGATAAGAAACCAGTACAAACTTTTCTGTTTGATATAATCCATTTAAACCTTGGTGAGTACCAGCATGTATTTATAAATGTTTTATAATACTGATTTATATTCATCTAATTTAATATGTATAATAATACCAAACTATATTTTGAATTGCTTATTTTTGATTTTTTTGTGTGTTTTTAGAACTGAGGATGAATGTATAACATTCGAAACTAGTTTTCAATAAAACAAATTTATAGAAGTGGCAAATAATTTAATTTATAATTTATAATTTAAATAATCCCTAATTATATTGATCCTTCTATACCATCATGGGGATGTCAACTGACTACCTATGTATCTATCTTATAGAGAGGTGAAAGATCGGGTGTGCACTTCTTCTTGATAATGGATTTTGTTTTGATTTTTATGTAATTTTACATGCTCTTTACAATGGAATAAAGCTTGAAGTCCAAAACTTCCTAGGTCTTATGATAATGAGTGGTTAGCGTCACATGTACACATTGTATCTAACTACATCATGGTAAATGGACGCATTTCCATTAAAGACATTTTACGGCTATTACTTTTGTACGTTTCACAGCAATTATAGTCTACTTCAATATATACTTCCGACCTTAGTAAGTAGTTCTAATTTTTGGTTTATTATTTTCAATAATAGACCTTTGGAATCGACCAAAGAAAATTTTTTCGTAACCCCCCCTCAAAATTTGAGGTTTTACGTTTCAAGATACGTAGAATCCAAATATCGAATAAAAAAAAATCCCTCCGTTCGCCGTACGCCGTCCGCGGCTTTTCTCCGAGACTACTGGACCGATTTTCTTGAGATTCGGTACTAAAGTCACAGGTCACCCCGGGATGATCCTCGGAACTCGACATTATCATCCGTCTGTTTGTTTCAAAATGGCGGCCGATTAGAGATCTCATAAGTCCATACTCGGTCATTTATAAAGATAGAGAGAAAATGTAAGGTGTTTTGGAATCAGCATAACGAGACATGAAAAAAAAAAAAAAAAATTGAAAAACAAAAAATCTGTATATTTACCGATTAAATATCTAATAAGGCCATAACTCGGTCATTTATAAAGATAGAGAGAAAAGGTAAAGTGTTTTGGAATCAGCATAACGAGAAATAAAAAAAATAAAAAAGTGAACATCAAATATTTCCTCTGTATCATTTTACATCAGAGCCTACTTGCATTGACGTAGTTTTTTTAATTAACACAGTTCGGCACTCTCACGGCGAACATCTTGTGACAAGCTTCAAATTTCTTTTCCTTTGGTACCTACTGCTTAATATTTTTTAATTTGACAGAATAGATATTTTTGTGGAATAAATAAGTGGAAATAATAAACCATTGTGTAATAATTTGCAGCGGTTTAGTATATTGTGTGCTTCTTAGCATGTAGTAAAAAAACAAATTTTCTACTTCGAAAGGCCTGTGCGATCTGCGTTGCAGCCAAAAAACACCGAAATTTTGGCACTATTTTCAGTTTCTGTGATCAATATCTCCCAAAGTATGGGTCCGAATGAAAACGCTGTAATTACCTTGTTAAAACTAAATTATTTTTTTTACAATTTGGGATTTGATCTAACTCAGTGTGTTAAGTATTTCCGAGCTATAGGACTACAAGGATTGAAAATGTTTTCCAAAAAGTAAAACGTTTATTTCGGTCTCTGTTCAAAAAATACTCATCCCGTGGAAAAAGTCATAAGCAATAAACTTAAAGAATATGTATGTGGCTTTATTTTCAGAATTTACGGACACCTATAGGCTAAATTATTTTCTTAAAATTAGTAACTAACCGAAAACCTTGAAAATGGAATTCAGAAAAAATGAATTAAAACACTATTATAAAAAATCTATATTTAAAAAAATACACACAAACACACGCACAAATAGAGAGTGAGGAAAATTCATTAAACCGTCGTTTTATTTACAAAATATTGTCAGGTTTTAAAAGGGAATATTCATAAATTTTGTTGAAACCCTGAAAACCCTATAATATCTGCAGCACAGAGAGGGGTGCATTGCAGGCCCTATTATTTCGGTTTCCTGCCTGCAGCATAAGTCTCAAGAAGGCAAGGAAAGGTAAAATATCCTTTATTGAATATTACCCTTTTTATTTTTAATATCTAGAGGCGTAATTTTCTGTTTGTAGTGTAAATGTGGTAATTGGTTGATTGTATTTAATATTCATTTTATTTTATAATATTTTTTGGGATTTCTTTGTTTACATACTAAACTCCGCTGGGTAAATATAAAAAAAAAGTTTAAAGAAAAAAAAATTCGTTCCTTCAATATTGTCGTCTCTTATTTATTACCTTACACATTAGTCTCTTATATATTGTTCTTTTAAACAACAAAAAGTTTTGAATGAAGCTTAGGAATTTGAAAAAGTAAGCTCAGAGTCGTGAAGAACTAGAAGAAGTTAAAAAAAAAAAATTAAGTCTAATAAATTCTAAACCTATTTTATGTTGCTGATTCAATTTTTTTTGTGTAGTTTTAATGATTTTTGGTTTATTCCTTACCGAGATATTTATATGTATGTATGTGTGTAAGCATATATACGCAAACTAACAAAAGACCTTTTATATGGCCCAACGATCTAATAAATAAGGTTCGATAATAATTTTTAAAAAATAAAAACTAAGTAAAATATCGTTTGTCCGAATCGTAGGATTATCCGGATAAGGTATATATATATATATATATATATATATATATATATATATATATATATATATATATATATATATATATATATATATATATATATATATATATATATATATATATATACGTGGAAGGCCAAAAACCAGATGGATAGATACGAACAACAAAGATGCGAAAGAGCTGCATGCAACAAACCGGAAAGCGGTAGCCCAAAATAGGCAGAGGTGGAGAAGGCTGGTTCAGGCGCCCAAAGATCTACAAGATCTGTTGAGCCAACAGAAAAAAAAAAGAAAAAAAAAAAAAAAAAATATATATATATATATATATATATATATATATATATATTTCTCTGTAATTTTGTTCTGTATATGCGTGCGTTCAAATATTGAATTAGTTCTATAAGTTCCAATTATCTAGAAATTGTGTACTAGATTAGGAAATGGGTAACTGTTAACTAAAAAGAAAATTGTGGAGAAATGAGAAGATAGTTGGATAGATTAAAATAAACAAAATATAGAAAAAGATTTAATGTAATTGAATGAAGATAAAAATACTGTGTACTATGTAGATGCATGATTAAATGATAAAAAGGAAAATGAATAAAAAAACGAACAAAAAAAAATAGTGTAAAATATTTGTATATATATTCTGTCCAACTATGGGTATATTAGTATGCTTTGTATTATAGCAACCATCAATGTATTTGGACAGCATTGAGGTTCAATAAAGCATTTCTCTCTCACATTAATAATTTTTAACTATGATAGCAGAAACGTTAAAATATGCATAAATACGCCAAATATTCGCTTTTTATTTTGATTCAATGTACAGCTCCTGTATGAGCTGTGAAATAAATTATAGTAATAAAATGATTTTTGTCGAATTTTAGAAGGATTCACTAAAGTATCACAGGTCGTTGATGGTGATTAAATCACCAACTATATATATGCATATATATATATATATATATATATATATATATATATTTATATATATTTTTTTTTTTTGCTTATTACGAATATTATCCGGATCTCCTTTAGTCCCAGTTAGTCCGGATAAACGAGGTTCTGCTAAATCATAGTCTAATGAACCCCTTCAAAATCAAGTTCCAAAAAGTCAGAAATATTAAAATTGCCCAAACTACGTCTCGCTATTCAATTCTGACGCGTACCCTCGGCGCAGTTCTTATTACCCTTTGAAGAAATTGAAAAATAAATACGCTTCCAAATAGGTTTACCTATTTTTTTTTTTTTAAATATGAGGAATTGGCTTTTTTTAACCTTTTTTTAAAAGGCTTGTTTAAGCCTGACCTCACATAAGCTGTTTATAATAAAGAGGGTTTTATTTATTGTATTTACGTACCTAACTACAAATAAAATCTTCAACTTTTTTTGGTGGTTCTGATTAGCGAGACTCCACTGTATTTTAATAACCAATTATAATCTGAAATTACGGTTTTAAAGATTTTGTCAGTGAAAAAAATAAGGCGTTTATCATTTCAATTTTTTTTTTCTAAAAATGTTAAGTGCTAACTGCAAATGGCGAATAACCTTCTGTTCCCTTGACCCCAGTTTAAATGTCGAATTCTGTACAAAATATCCCTCAACTAGAGCGTATAATAATAGCAACAGTTAACATTTTCCGATTGAAGAGTAGCCAAGTTATTATCAATGCAATAGCTCTGGCGAAGGCAACAATACTTCGCTATATTATAAATTCAGGAACGGGTCGTTCGCGAAACAGCGGCTGTTTTCAATTTTCCCTCCGTCCTTCGAGAAAATATCAAGCTTCGCGGAGGGGTCATTCAAAACGAACAATTCATCTTAATTTGTTGAACTCGAAAACATTCTATATAAAACTTTATTATATAACGGTTCGACTGTTGGTCGCTAATTTTCTTCTTTTTTTTTTGTTCTTATTTATGTTGCTGTTTCAACCTTCCAATTAGCGCACCCAAATCCATGACTGGCTGGCGCGCGGAACACTTAGTACGCCACCCTCATTTTCATCTTATTCCCTTTAAAATAAAATCTGATGCGGTGCACGCCTCATACAACTTTTCCTTACCACTATACAATTCTGTAATTTTTTATATAATTTTTAATTGTTCACGGAAACGCGACTTGAAATAACGACTCAGCAGTATGCATTTCTTAATAGTTTTTTATATAGTTGCAGTACGACAATTCTGTGCACTATATATATTTTTTTCGTTTGTCAAGATGAAAATAAGATTTATAAGTTGCCATTAGAAAATATAAAATTAAGAATTATTAAGAGCGTGTGTTGAGAACAGGATGAACGAGTGGTGGAAGGAGGTTCGGAATTTCCCTCTGATTTCGGACACATCGTTACAAGTGGACTAACAGTATAACCGAAGATTCAAGTCTGACACATTAGAACTACATAGTTGTCGAGCGGTATGAGAGAACCCGTCCACGGACTAAGAATTAAGTTTAAGAAAAAAAGTAAAGTTCCACTTCGAGAGCGATGACAGGTAAAATGGTAAAGGGGAATAATGGCGAAAGTTAGAAGGGAAAGAATTTCACAGAACTAAGGAGGGGATTAGGAAGGATTTATTTCATGCTACAGATCCGTGGTAAGGAAGGGAATATAGATCAGAAGGTCGTGATCTGGTGGTTCTTGAATATAAAGAAAATTTAAATTGGGACAAAGAATTGAGCTGCTTCAGTTCGGAGTAAAAACTGGTTAAACGAAAATCCCTGGCAAACCCAAGAAATAAAATATTTCACAAGACAGTTCATCCAACGTTTTTGTTGGATTTTCCTATTGAGCTTACCTTAAATCATACAGATGTAATGAAAGTTTTGAGAAAATGAGAGTTGAAATGATCTACTATTTATTCATTGACTCTACAGTGGGACTTTTGTCTCCGACATTATCCACGTCCACTCGTTCCTGTCAGTTGCATGTTTCCTCCATCTCCACACCCCTATCCTGCGCAGGTCTGCCACCACGTCTTCAAAACATCTGGCGTGGTCTTCCTTGCGTTCGCCTTCCGGCAATTGATATAGCGGCCTTCTTGGTAGACGATCCGCTGGCATTCTTTTCACACGACCAAGCCATCTTGACGAATACCACAATATCTGATTAACAATTCATGTCCATTATCTCTTGTTTTTTCTGGATCACCATTGCCCTGATTCATTCACTGGCCCATTGATCATTTGGAGAAGGTTTCTTTCCCAAACCTTAATTATTTTTTTTTCATTTCCATGAGTTAGTCCCTACATTTCGCTGTTGTTTATCACCAACGAAAGACAGTTGGCAGCTGAAATGATGAATTTTTTAAATAAGGATGCAATAGGATCACAGAAAATGAGGAAAATGGCAAAGTAACACTGTGAAATTTCGAGTTATGCTACACTGCGTTTTTATTGCACAAAAGGAATTTAAGACACTCAGTTCTCTTCCTTTCTCAGAATCGGCAATCAAAAGAAATTCCGGTAAGGTTATACACCACTCTTTCTATTAGACTGGATTAAAGAGGAGAGAGTAGGAAGATGAAAAGGACGGACCGAAACTTACGGGGAAGTTCACAAGAGGATTGACAATGGGCCCAGGATGTCTGCTGAGGGAGAACTAGAGCTTTCATATCAAGCACCGCTCTTAGTCATTATTAAAGCCAAAAGCAGAGGTCGTCCTTTATGTTTCCTCTTCAAAGCATCATTTTATTTATTTATTAATTTATTTTTGTAAAAATATACAATTCTGTAATTGATATATATTATCATTTTTTAATTTTATTGGGATTCTTGCTACATATTTAGTTTTTTTTTAAAATATATACTTATGTAAATCCTTCTACTTATATTGTAATTATATATTATAAATATGTTTAAAATGAAAACGATAAATGCTTATGGCTTATATAAGTCGTGCCAGAGGGTGCTGAGAAGGGAATAAAGGAACAATTTTAGTCCGAGTCAAATGGTCTAAAATCCAATATCCTTTCCTATATATTTCAAGAGGCTAGCAGAAAGAAAAGTGGAAACATCTTCAAAGTTTAAACATTAATTCAAACTAATCGGGTTAGTTTATCTCCTATTCTGTGCAACTTTATCCGGTTATGGGAAATTCTCATCTGCTTTTATCATTTAGCTCGTTCTCAGGAACAAAAAAAGGAGATAAAATCACACAATTTGTAACCCTATTTCAAGGTTTCGTATCTTATCACTACTATATATTATTACGGTAGTATAGATCCCTTTTCCTGCTCTCAGGAGCGATGGATTTTGATGAGTGAGATATTAAAAGAAAGGGAATTTCACGGAGATGTGACGAATTCCAATTTTGTTTTTTGAATTATTACTAGGGCTTAAATAAAAGTTGCGAAAAAACTGGGATGTTTCAAAGTTTTGAAGACAGAGTCGGCGGACGGGATAAGTTGGGTTTTAAAGATTTTGACGCGGTCATCAAGACCATATACGTTCCAATGGAACGTATTGGTCCAGCATTTTAAAGCTCAAAAATCTACCGTTTTCGAGATAATGCACGATATAGGTCCGCACGGGCTTCATGCCATCTTGCATACCTGTCATGGCAACTTTGTATCAATTTGAGTCTGTTTACAAAAACTTTCAATGAGTGGGAAATTATATATTGTTTCATCGGTCCAACCCTGGAGGGCACTGCTAAATATTAATACTACATATAGAAAATGGTATAGCTGGATCTATTTGCCTAATGGCTAAATTGAAGATATATATTCCAGTGGGGTAAGCTAATTACTTATTAAGTATGAACTGTAACTTCAACATGGTCATTACAAACTATGTAGCTTCACCAAATGTGTGTGATGAATAAATTATCTTGGAAATATTCTATTGTTTATATGAATAAACATGTTTCCCTAATATCGCTCATACTTGGAATTCGGGATTAGAAAATATTTAATGCGGGAGTTCTTGCCCGGGTATACTAGTAAACTTTCAATGTTATCTTTATGTGATGTATTGTTCTTCATGTAATAATTATGTTTTGCATATCATAAAATTATCACTCAACTAATGGCAAACTGCTGCTTTAGTTGGAACTAAGCCGTAATATTGAGTTGTAATGTAAACATTATTATATTATTAATTTTTTTAATTGTGTTATATATCTTTTTTATTATGCCATTTTTATTTCCATATCTCTCATTTCTAAATAACAATCTGTAAGCAATAAGATAATTTTGATTAATATTAAAGAAAGGAGATGAAAATGAAAGTGGCATACTTAATGCGCCGCCTGCCTGCTAATGCCGTAGATTTGGGCGCGCCTATTGGAAGGTTAAAAGAACTATTAATCTTGGGGTCGAAAATATGATTATATCGTATTAATATCCGGACTTGCCATGATCAGTAGAGTATACCAAATTCATTTTTCAGTAACCGCTCTTAGTTTTGCATAATGTATAGGATCATTATTTTGTTGATATTTTAAGTTCTTGAAATTCTCATTATATTTTTTTTAGTTTCCTAATAGCTTTTCTAAATTTTTAATTATATATATATTTCAGTCATCTTTCCAAATAAAAAAATATATAAAATATGTTGTTTCGATTCTATGATCGAAAGTAACGCTTGATTTACCTTATCAGTAATGTTTCTATTGCTAGTAATTAAAATATAACAACTTCTCTCAATATGCCTTGTTTTTGTTTCGGATACGGCGAAAAGAATAGAGACGATTAAAAGAATAGTGAGAATATCCAGATTTTGGATTCAAGCCAGAGGATGTTATGAACTGCAACATAAACTCCTAGCGTTTACCCTTTCAGTAGAATAGCCCCGACAAAAAAAAAAAAAGAAATCAGACACAACTTAACCTCTTTAGGATATTTATGGTCACTTTATATCCAGTCTAACCACACTTAGAATTTGTTTGTTTCTTCAACGTTAGGATAAATGTTCTATAGTGCTTACTTCTCCTATTATATCAATACATATCTTATATGAATACAATTTGCTTCTATTACAATTCTCGGAGTGAGTGTTATGCAAGCTGAATAAGAGAGGCTGAATTGAATTAAACTTGTAGTGGTTTCATCAGGTTGAGAGGATGAAGAGTGGCGTGAATGAGTGGTCATCATTATGCCCTTACTGGATGTCCTATTCTTTTTTAAATTATCTTTCATAAAATTTAAATATTCATTCATAAAACAGTCCTGTTCTTTGCTTCTTTAAACTGGAAGCTCAATAATTTATGTTATACTTCTTTAAGTGATTGACTACACCTAATTTTAATTATTATATGTATATATGCATATTTTGTATATATATATATATATATATATATATATATATATATATATATATTATGTATATATGTATATATTTATATTTATATTTATTCTTAGCGCTACGGTTCTGCAAGAACATGGGTCTCTCTTATCACCCTCCCCCACTCTCTCCTATCCCGGGCAAGCATCCGCCATTTTCTGATTCCCAGCTTCTTCAGGATGTTCTCTACTTAATCCATCCACCTCAGGCGTGATCTTCCTCTACAACGTCTTCCAGCAGGTCGTTCCTCGAGCAGGCGTTGGCGATTTCTTCTCTGGGCATACGTGCCCAATGACCTAACCATCTGATGTGGCCCTCCTCTCTCAATTGAGACCAAATCAAGTTTCGCATACATCCGGCGCAGCTCCTCATACGTACGAATCCTCCACTGCTCATGTTCGCACACCGAGCCTGAGATCCTGCGGAGAACCCTTCCCTTTCAAGCCTACAATTTCCTTTCAGTCGCCTTATATAGCACCTAGGTCTCAGAACCATAGGTTACGACGGGTCTTATGAATTTCTCATACTCCATGATCTTGATCCTGTCAGACAGGACTCTATTGTTTAGTATTTTTCGCAAAGCAAAGCAGCATCTATTCCCAACGGTCATCCTTGCTTTCAGTTCCTCTACCATTTCATTACTTTCTGTAATTATCGCACCTAGGCTTCGATTGCTTTCAGGGTGCATATTCCTCTGCTCCACCCCGGTTTTCTTGAAGCTAACATGTAAGCAGTCTTCTGCTCATTGATCTTCTGCTGTGTGTGTGCGTATATATATATATATATATATATATATATATATATATATATATATATATATATATATTAATATTATTTTAGGGAAGTACCTTTTGTGGATCTGAATTTTTTCTTCCCTTCTCCGTCATTTTAATATTTTGTGTTTCAGTGATAATTCGACCTTAGTAACGGAGTTCTGCTGGTCAAGGTTTTTTTTTTATTATTATTTTTGAAATAATAAACCATAGAAGTAAATAAAACAGAAGCATAAAAAAAATATTATTGTAATAAAAAACTAATATTAGCTTTTTGAAACTGTTTTAATTATTCATTTTATTTAATATAATAATTTTTAGTTTAATTCAACTATTTATAATTTTTGTGGAATCTTTGTGGCGAACTTACGGGACCCATTTTGAGAAAAACTGCTATAAATCAAAGGTTGCCATCGTTTGTGCAGTGTTGCCAGAAGTCTATGGCTTAGATCACTCGGTCATCGTGAGGAGTTTTTTCAATTGTAGAAAGAATATACTTAATAAATATAATTGCATATTATGCAGTTTTAAAGGATTTTAAATTAAAATCGTCTTAAAACACCTGCTTTTAAACTATTTTAATAAATCCGAAAATATATGGCTCATTTTCAATAAAACAGGGATCTCATTATTCTTACGGCTGCTAGAAAAAAAAAATAGAAAAAACGAATAAAATAGACAAACTATAAAAGATATTTATATATATATATATATATATATATATATATATATATATATATATATATAAATTTCTGGTAATAAATTCCTCTCCCTATTCTCTTTATGGATTTATCAGTCCCTTCACTATACCATCATTATTGCAAGATCTATCTGCTAAGATTTCTTTTTGGATTGAGATATTATTCGGTAAGTAGCAACAAATTACCATCCACAGGTTTGTCGGATGTTGAAACGAGAAGTGAAGACGACGTGGGATGGTCTAATAAGAGCGTTAGCATGTAGATTAGGGCTAACTCCGCTCTGCCCCCTCTCCTCCACTGTACAGTTCCAATCTCTTGTATTTGTAAAGTCGCCCTCCCCTCCCCTTCCCTTTTCTCCCTTCCTCCCATTTCCCCTCCTCCTCTATCCCCCCGGGAGATGGATGGCGTTCATTAAGTCTTCACGTTCTGATTAGTCAGTTTCCTACCCTGAAAACCACTCCACTGTTCTATCCTTGCAAATAATAATCCTACAGTTTCACCATCGACACCAATCATCCTGGAGGACCATGACGTTCATTGTAATTATCTGAGACCGGATTTATGTGCAGGGGATTGCATATCTATATTGTTTTTAACAACTGCCGACATTAATCCTATTTTTATTTTGTACCTTTCACATTTTAGAAGATAAAAAAAATGCAGATGTGTTAATATTTTTATATGAATAATTTTGAAGTGGGTTTATATACGCCTCACTCAATTTAAAAAAAAAAAAATAAAAAAATAAGGTCAATTTTCTTCTTCGTATTTATGGGAATTAATGTTACTGGTTTAAAAAATTAAATTTGCATTCATTGGGATTATTAAAAGGATTACTGTTTTAATTATATTACAGATGTCGATTTCCGCTAGCTGCGCTCTCTCAAGAGTTTTATGGACCTTTACCTAAATGGACCTTTCTGATGAGGTGGTGCCTTACTTACCGTAATTTATGTTTATGCAATGAGAACTTTGCCAATTCTCACGGACTTTCTTCGATAGAATAATGCCCAGATTTTGGATATAAAAATTTCAAAGAAAAATCACATAAATTTAAGTTACGGTAAGGGCCTGACGTCGACTGGAAAGTATCCGTTGGAGGGTTGTATATCTCATGAGAGAGCACAGCGAACGGAAATCGACAACTGTGATCTAATTATACAAGTAATCATTTTAATAATTCCAATGAACATGATTTTTTAACGCCGGCACATTAATTCAGAGTTTCGGAATTTTTCCATTTTTTTTAAATTAAATTTTTGTGGTGAGATGTATAACGAACTAGTACCAAAGATTTTTTTTATTAACGAAAAGTTGTCTTAATTAAGTAGGTATCAATAGGCCTTAGTCGCCCAGGAAAGTTCAGAGGAATTTTGCGCCCCAGCGATAGATTATTCTTGTTGGACTTAGCATAGCAAAGCTCTCCAATAACTTTTGGATTCGTATATTACCATGTCTAATTTATATACGTTGGTCTCTAAAGGTGCGGATACTATGTCTACTACTATCGAGAGTGAAACTCACAAGTATATAGATCTCTGCGAGTTTGAGGATGAGCACTCCGAGAGTTGTAATGTCGCATCACAAAAAGTGAAATGCTACCTCCCACCTCACGGAGAGCTCTCACAGGAAATTAAAACATGTTTAGAATGATTGAACCTACTCTCCGAGAGGAGGGAGGGACCGTTTACACCTGCTGTGACGTCACATTACAACTTTCGGAGAGCTCATTCTCGAACTCTCAGAGGACTCTTTGCACTTGCGAGTTTTACTCTCGAGAGTAGTAGATATACCTCGAGAATAAAACTCGCTCGTGTAAACTTACCCTGACCTAAGTTACTTTGTATAAAATCTACAATAATCTCCATATAATCTACGTGATTAAAATATTAATTTTATTATAATGTTTTTCTTGGATATTTTTGACTAACAGTTGAAATCGCATGTTTCAGGTAATTTTGGAGCTATGTAGTATTGCTGTAAATGTAAGTAACTATTATAATTGTTGTACATATTTGATACATATTCTCCCCAAACTCTCATATTCATAATTTTGAATTTTATATTAATTATTTGGTTTGTCCACTTACAAGGCTTCCACACTTTATTGATTGTTAAGTGGAAGATGTTTGCTTTATTTTGGATAATATTGGTCCAATTAAGATTTTTTTATTTTTTGAGATTAGAATTGTAGACAATTTTATTATCATTCAAATTAGCGTCTGGAATATTTCGGAAGATTTGTAGTTTTCGAAATATTTGAAAAACAAAAATTAATTAATGTGTTTCCATAGAAGAAAAAAACATGCGGCCATATCTCAGGTAATAGGTACTCTCCAATTTAGATGATTTATTTTTATTTTTTTTTTACGCAAAATTTAATAATTATTCAATTGATTATGTAGAATTTGTATATAATATATACTTATTGCATTAATAAATATAATAATGAATATATACAGCCTTATTCAGTTATTTATGAGCCAAACTTGAAGTTTATAAACTCTTCTAGTCCACGTGCTTGATAAAAAAAAAACATAGCTATTATACATGTATATATATATATATATATATATATATATATATATATATATATATATATATATATACTATATATAATTCTAACTATTAATCTCATAAATAGCAATAATCTCCAGTTATCCAGTGTGCACAGGTCATGTGTACTCTCTGAGGTTATGGAACCTAAAGGTGTCTCCAAGCTGGATTACATTATCTTATTGTACTTAATTAATCAACTTGTCTCTTCCGGATAGGTGCCTTTAGGCAAAGTACCATACTAATAATAATAGTTTGCCACATAAACCAAAATAAACAATAGCTAAGTTATAAGCTCCTTTGAGCAAAGATAACCATCCATTAAGGAAATGGAGTTAGTTATTTTGTCAAAGGGAGATATAAGCCTACCTACCAAGCCAACGGTTGATTTATATCATTAATTATCCATTTCAATTTTATTATTAATAACATTCGTTGAATTCCAGTATTTTCCTTTTAACTACTTCGCAGGATTAAGTGAAAATTTATGATGTTAGGATAATCTGGGAACATAAATGCATCGTAAGTTTTTACAAGAAAAAAATAATTAAAAATATATGTTTTACTTCTGGATTCATGGGTATTTTTTGTAAATATTAATTTTTATTAGAAATTATAGAAGCACTTAAGGACCAAGGTTTTTTTTTTCTTGTTACTTCGTTAGGAGCGCCTGTTAAACAAATCAATACAATCAGCAAATATTCTTTTTTATTTAATCATTAATTTGTTGTTTATTACCATGTTTTGCTACTAATTTGAACTTGAATGTTGTAAGCATTAGACTTTATAGCTTACTAAGTATTATCTCAGCGCATACCATAGGGTTTCGACTATCAATTTTCTATAATTATTATTCTGAGGAAGGTTTTCCGTTATTTCGATAAAGGCAACACCGATCTTATAGATAAGCAATTATGTCAGACAATAAATAGTTATAAATAATAAATAACCTTAATAAATAAGGTTAGACTCATTAGGGATTGATAAATTATTTGCCACTACTATAAATTTGTTTCATTGAAAACTAGTTTCGAATGATATACATTCATCCTCAGTTCTAAAAAAATTCAAAAATAAGCAATTAAAAATATAGTTTGGAATTATTATACATATTAAATTAGATTAATATAAATCAGTATTATAAAACATTTATGAATTTTATTAAGACAAGAAATCAAATACATGTTGGTACTCACCAAGGTTTAAATGGATTATATCAAACAGAAAAGTTTGTACTGGTTTCTTCTCGCATTGAACTAACAATGAACGAAAGGTAGGTAGCATGTTTTTAGGTTAACGGTTTAAGGGTCAGGGTTTTTCCAGTAATACCGGTGAGTTTCATTTTTTCATTTAAGAATTTTTGTTTTTTTCATTTGAGAAAAAATCTAGATTTTTATAAGAAGGATTTTATTATTTCAAGTGCTTCATATTTATTTAATTTGAGGCTTTTTTCAACGTGATGTATTAATTTAACTCCTGAGTCTTTGATGAATTTATGATTATTTTCATTTAAATGAATTGCAAAGTTGGAGTTATCTGTCTTATTATTATATGCACGTATATGTTCCTTTAATCTCTGATTTAGCGATCTTCCAGTTTTCTCCGTGTATTTGGCTGCACAATCATTACAATTTAGTTCGTATACTCCGGTTTTTTGGAAAGAGTCTATTTTGTCTTTAGGAGAAGAGAAATATGAGGATAGGGTTTTTTCTATTTTAAATGCAGGGTTTAATCCTAGTTTTTTTTCAATTCATTTCCGACTTTGGTGGATATAGGGCCGTAATATGGAATCAAAACATAATGTTTCGGGATGGACGTATCTTCGGGGGTTGTTGAATATATATCGTTAATTGTCTTTTTTGCATTTTTTTTTAAATATGATTAATAGTCGTTTTGTTGTACCCGTTATTTTTTCCTATGGAATATGTTATTTAAATTTCTTTATTATAGTTCTTTTTATTTAATGTTCAAACGATGGTAATTCATGCTATGGATGAATGTATAATATTCGAAACTAGTTTTCAATAAAACAAATTTATAGAAGTGGCAAATAATTTATCAATCCCTAATTAGATTGATCCTTCTATACCATCATGCGGATGTCAACAGGTTAGACTCACTTGGAGTGAAGTGCTATTTCTATTTGATTGGTCTTTTTTGTCTGTTGGTTTGAGCTGTGGTTTTACTTTTCAGTAGTTTGGTGTTGTTGTTTTTTTTTTATTCGTGTTAAAATGTTTCATAAAACATTTTTATATTTAGTATCGTAATGTTGTTTAGATATCTGCAGTCGGCTACGCGAAGATTCACTCACGTCACGTCACCGTTCGTTATCCGTGACGACCGTACAACACGTGCGTAGATGGTTTTTGAAAGCGGCGAGGCACTTTGTGAAGAGAGTGTACTGTCAGCGGTTAATCCGAAATGAATCACCACCTGCGGGCTTAGGTCATGACATATCCATTAGTTGTTTGACAGCCAAAAACTGGATTCCAACTCATATCTCTAGGCATATCCTATCTTTCCTAACTCTTTATGTAGAAGCTTGTCTGGTTAACCCATTTAAAACAAAACAAAAACAAAAAAATACAACTTTGGTTTGTGTAATATTTGTGCTTTTTCTACTCATTAATCATTCATTTTTACGTTTACTATTTTATTTAATTTATTTATTGTATTTTTTCCATGTGATTTAAGTTATTCTATAATACGCTAATAGTGCCTTATTACTTCTATATTACCTTAAATTCTTCTTATTACTTAAGCGTATACTGAAATAGTTATGTAAAATTATTGTTACTTTTGTAATTTTTAAGTATGAGCCCTTAATCTTTTGCCTGCGAGTTTTAAATTGTATACATATTATTATCGGTGCAGCCTCCACAACCCCAGGCTAATTAACATTTAATAAAAAAATCTGTATTTTATTTTTATATTATACTCTTGGCACGGACCGATAGGTGTTACTATCTGGTAGGAAAGAATTGTTATTATTGTTAAATAAACTATTATATTATATTCAATTCCACAATTTGACGCTAGCCCCGATATTTATTAATATTAGTATGATATTTTTTAAATGTATTTTATTTTTCGGTAATACTAATCAATAGGTTTAATAAGTATTAATACAAAATTTAAAATAATAATACTTTATAGTAGGTACATTGCATGTGGTTGCATTATGGTTTAAAAATTCTTTAGTTTATTTTATTATTTTTTTAAGTCCTAGGAATTTTCGTCGAATTCAATCCCTTAGCGGTGAAAAATCAATATGTTTTAAGGTCAATTTTCGTGAATATATCCTAAAAAATGTGGTTTTAAATATGCTTTAAGGAATAAAAAAAAACACATCAGCATTAAATTTAAAATATTGCCTAGGCGGGCATGTAAACATATTTGTTAACATTTTAATATAACTAATACATTTTTAAATATATTTATTATAGCCTTGCTGAAATTTGGAATGAATAAGTCGAATTCCAAGAGAAAAAAAATCGTCTAAGCGGAGGTTTTAGTGAACAAGTTATAATTAACTTTTTAAAAATAGAAAAATCATCTCTTTTCTTTGTTAGGAATTTTTTTCTATTAATGAAGGTCGCTAAGATCTCTGGTATATTTCTTTCTTAATTTTATCCTTGTCTTTCCCCTTTGTCTATTACTTTTTTAATCTCAGATCTGTTGGTTTATTATTTTCAATAATCGAACAAGAAAAAAATTATTTATCTCCTCCCATCAAGGTATGAGATTGTACGGACCATGATTCCTAGAATCCAAAAATCGAATAAACAAAAAAAATATGTTTCGTTTTTTTTATTTCGGTTATTCTATTTCGGTTGACGATCTTATTATTTTTTAAGAAATTTATTGGTTTCAGTAAAATATTGCGGCTTCAAAGACCAGTGTTCATTTTGCTCTCGTATTTCCCTTCGAAATACGATACATTTTAAAAATCATTTAGTTTCAAAATTGGCGCCCAATTTAAGGTTGCATGCTCCCAAATCTCGGCCATTTGTGAATATAGAGGAAAAATATAAAGTGTTTTAGAATCATTATTCCAAAGCCTTTCAAAAAAAAAAAAAAAAAAAAAAAAAATTGCTAATGTATTTTCATTCCAAATACATTTAAAAACAATCCATTTCCTTTCGAATTGGCGAACGATTAAAGGTCATTTATGAAGATAAAAGAAAAATATAAAGTATTTTAGAATCATTATTCTAAAGCCTTCCAACAAAAAAAAAAAAATATATATATATATATATATATATATATATATAATAATATTAAAATATAATTATAATATAAAAATAATTATTTATTTCGATTTATAACTATTTGGTGATAAGAAACCATAGTATAATAATTTGTAGCATTTTGGTACTTGCTTTGATATTTCATTCTTTCTAAACGGCCTAACTATAATTTTTTTTTCTTTTATATTGTTCTCTACAGTTATTTCTCTAGTTCCATCCCCCCACTCCCACCAATATCGACATTTTTGCTTATATCGTCAAGAATTCTATTTCGGTTGATAATCTTATTATAATTTTTTCGTTTTATATTTTCGATATGGAAGTTTTTCGGTTTCAGCAAGATTTTGCGCCTTCAAATATCAGTGATCATCATTTTTCTAATTTATTTCTCTTCGTGATTCTCTAAATGTAAGTAAATGCTATTCTCTTCTGATATTGGCGCCGGTTTGGAATCCCTAGACTAGAGGAAAACTCGGAGGAATGGAATAGCGCAGAATTCTTCACAAGAATGTTGAATAAAGCCTTCATTCTGCCCATGCCTTCATCATTAGCAATGAAATATGGAAATGCGTCAATGAAGAGACAATCCAGTGTCATCCGGAAATATCTGAAGTGCTAAATTGTGCTGTTTAAACAATTCTCCGGACTGCAGTCATGGAAGCAGTGTTTTGTTGGCCTCTGGATGTCTCTCCTCTATTCGGTATTGAGAAACATTGACATAAAATGATATTCAAGGGTACGCCCATCTTCAACTTCAATACTGCATCTATCCGTCAATCAAGTAGCATTGGGTCGATTATAGACTTTATTAATAATTTCCCGACCCTTCGCATCTTTTGACGTCGTGCTTAGCTTCTTGAAGTATTGATAGCGTGTATCAATTTTTTTAAAATGTGTTTACTGGGATTATAAAGGGGAAACTATCCTGGAAAATGGGCCTACTAGTCTTTTTTGACAAAATTATCTTGATGGGTAGGTAGGGATTTTGGCTCTAAGCGGAGTAGGTGTGTTAAATTCATTTTGCATGAAATAGATGTTAACCGACCCAGTCGGGAATTAAACCCACACCGTTCCTTGCCTGGTGCTCTGTGGTTATCGACTAAACTCGTCCATCTCTCGGCCTCTATAGTTGATACTAATATTGATCAATAAAAAGAATAATAGACACATGTGTATTATATATATATATATATATATATATTTATATATATATATATATATATATATATATATATATATATATATATATATATATATATATAAAACAAACATAAGAAATTAAAGTAAATGGAAAAAAAAAAAGAAGAAAGTGTTAATTGCTGGCACATAATATCAAGTATTTTAAAAATATACTATATAAGTCCACTGTTTAATTACAGTATATTTTACAGTTGACGGAAACGGTTATTAGGAAAGTTCGATAAACTGCAATTTTTATATAGTCAAAAGTTTTCTTCACTTTCTTGGATATATAAATATGTGTACATATATATATATATATTTTTTCATTTACTCTTGCATAGTAACCCTGTGCAAGTGGAGCTCTTTAACAAGGAGTTTATTAACAAGATGTGCATATACCATGTGTGTGAAACCGCATAATATATTTACGGGATGTTCAATTTACATGTAATACATAAAACATATTATTTACATTTATATCTGAGGCGTTTTCTTTGAAAGTGATATAAGTCCATTTTATTATTATAGGAGTAAGGGGATATTTAAGGGTTTTTATTTGAATGGTTTGAAAAGTATTGATTATGTTAATACGCTCGTTTCATGTTTTTTTTTAATGTTAAATTGATTTAAGTTTGTAATGTGATCATTTTTAAAGTATTTGTTAAAAGAAATATAAATTTTATAATTTATAATAATTTATAATAAATAAGCTTTTGATGACCTCAAATGGACATATACCACTTTCAAAATCAACAATGTGTGAAAATCATACATTTATAAAACATTAAATATGGTATTTAAATTGAATCAAAACAATTTTTTTTTATGAAATTTTTATTAAATATGCCAAAAAAAATAAAAATGCTTAATTTCAATATTTCTCCATGCAATATCATTTAATCACTTTAATTACAACTTTATATTGATATTTGTCATTTTTAATTTTTTCTTATTTTTGTTTTGTTTCGGTTCTATTTATTGGGATTATTTCTATAAAATAATGATGATATAATGTTATGTTGTAGAAGAGAATGTATCAAAATGTATTGTTTTATAAATACCTACCAACAAATCACTGTCAGATTCCAAGGTGATATCCATTTTGAATATTGTGCGATATGAAATTAACAATTAGTAATTTTAGAGTTAATCGTACTTATTTACTTCAAGTCAAGTGAAAAAAACAGAGCAAACTACTAAATTGTTTAGTATATAACAACAAAACTCTGCAATAAAAACGAACTGCAATTCCAGTGAACGAACGAAGATTTGTATATCATTAACAGTGTTGCCAATATGAATAATGGAAGTTATGTAGTATGATTTTTGGACTAAATATTATGTCTTTGGAGAATTTTGACTTATATCACTTTCAATGTAATTGTATTTGTAATTTCTTTAACTACCTAAATTTATTTTTACCAAAAGGTGAAAATTTAGAAGGATTTTTTTTTGGATTTGTTTATAGTTAAAAAGCTCCCAGCAGATTGATTGCATTCATTGTATTTATCAACTAACTTTTTGTCCAAAATGGACTTATATAAACAATAGGATCTAACTTATAACATTGACAAAAGGATCCAAAGAACAATGTAAATAAACTTCGCTGAAAACACAGATCCAATGAAACAAAAGTAAATACGAATAAAAGTTATTTTGGTGGATTTAATAACATTTCACACACACACACACACACACACACACACACACACACACACACACACACACACACACATATATATATATATATATATATATATATATATATATATATATATATACACGTATTTCATTACTTTATATTAAAATTTAATATTGATCTCTACCCTTGATAAATCAATGTAGATTGCTGTAAACACAACCTTAGTAGCTATTTTTAACTAAAAAATAAATAGCTTATTAAATATTAATATACAATTTGTACATCACCTTATACAAAAAAGATAATGATGGGATGGGATAATTATTTTATTACTAAAGCCGCTTTGTGTGTTCTTCGAATGATAAGGATTAGCTTTGCGTGCAGGAATATATGATATCCCAACACGTGACTTAGCTCCATATAAATAAGGCTACATTAGTTCAATTGAGTGTTTCGTTATAAATTGGTTGTAAACTACTTTTGTAATTGGTATGTGTTTATTGAAATTCTTGAATAAGCAGTTTGTTTAGTGTATATTGTGAAGACATCTACGCTTGTGTGATTGTCTGGGAATTTCGGGGATATCTCGGGGATTTTGTATGATTGGGAAGTTTCGGAGGTTCCCAGTAAATTTTACGAATGTCGTGAAAGCCGCCATTAATTCTCAATTTTAATATTTTGCTTAAATTTTCATAAACTGTGGGATTGCTAATTTTGGAAGCTAAAAGAATGAAAGGAAAGACACATACGTATTTACTGCTTAACCATTTGAGTGAAGTAATATTTCGGTTTTATTCTAAATAAATTTCAACTTTTGTAACTTAAAAAAATCTCCCTTTGTGAGATCCGTGTATTGATTTAACATACATGCTCCTTGCTCTGAGAGCATATGGCCTTCTAAGAGCGTATTGATTTTAATATAATGATAATGACATAATTGATATTAAAATTTTGATATTTATCGTTAGATATTAATAAATTATAAACATATATTATACTCGTACATAAATGTTAATGACGCATTATTATTTACAGTGGTTGTTACGTTTTCGAAGCCGATTTTAAAATAGAAAAAAATACAAGAACAAAAAAATTAAGATTACATCAATAAGCAAATACAATCATGTAAATAAAATACGAAATTTGATTTAGAAAAAAATAATATATGAAATAACATAATTAATAGTATATATATATATATATATATATATATATATATATATATATATATATATATATATATATATATATATATATATATATATATATATTTGTATAAAATATAGAGCAATAATAAAAAGATAAATCAAATTTTAGCCATTCCCACCGCGGTATATAACTATTTGCAAATAATAAATATTGTTATAATTTGAAGCGTTTTTCCTTTTTTCGTCATATCTAAGTACTGATAATATTACAAACCCATTTTTAATTTTTTTTTTTTTCAATGTCAAATCTTCCATAAAATGAAAAAGTTTGATCAGTTTCTTGGATCCACTCTGTTCATATTTCGATCGAATGGAAATACTATAATATCTTGTTCTCCCCGGATCCTGGATGTCTTGACTCTTTTTTATTAATTAATTAGCTAGCAACCACCGTCTTTTGCCATTATTACGTACTGTTTGTTAATGGATCTTAGTTTCGCACTTCACCCCGCTTATTCGATATCCTTAGAAAATAAATGTTGGGGATAGTTTGGATATGAAGCCCATTAGAGGGACATTGTCCATTAGCTGTAATAGAGATGCTAGGGACACGCCCCCTTTTGTCCTAATTACTTTAATTTTACAGGAAACATTTAATTGGTTTTTAATATTTTTATTAAATTAATTGATTCGGCAACCTGTAACTGATACCTTCCCGCAAGCTAATTACCCAGCCTCGTAGTTCAGAAAGTTATTTACATTCTGATATATCACTCGAGTTATAATATATCAATATATTTCTATATATAAAATACAATAGCACTCATAAAATGAGATCATTCTACGTTCAAATGTTATTTTTTGTTTATCGTGTTATTTTTTTCTTTTATTTTATACGTATAATTATGTCTGAAACATTTATAAATCGATAAACTGTTTATTTATTGCCTTTGTGGTTTTTATTTATGAAAAATGCACTTTTTATCTTATATCTTTCCAACAGGTACATCCAGATTCGTCTAAAGGTTTATCAGGTTATTGTACCTAAGTACAATAACCTCTTGTACTTAAGGATAATCTACAAATTTCAAATTTTCATAAATACATTATTCAAAAATTTGAATTGTTAAAAAAAAATATATTTTCAAGGATATAGAGCATAATCTGAAGAAAATATAAATTGAAGAAATCTGGCCAAAACTCATTTTATTAATTTCATTGTTTTAGTCTCTTAATTAGTCTAAAGTGTAATCTATCTAATTAAATTTTATTATCTGAAATCTTACATAGATTACCCAAAGTTTGAGATGAGGCCAAACTTTGGTTGAAGCCCTTCAAAGTTTGGCTAGTTGACCCATCTATCTCATGCCTCCATACTCTAATGGTATTATTCAAAACAATTTTTTTTTTTCAGGGAAATTTATGTATCACAAAAGTGAAATATAATATCTGTTGTGATGATTCATTAATTATATAGACAATTTTAAATACATTTATCCTTTAAAAAACAATTATTAAACTTTACATGCAGAAACCTGCGGGCTTGATTTTGATGAATTAATTAATTTTGAAACTGTGACGTTAAATATTTCGATCAAGAATAAAAAAAATTGGAAAAAAAAAATTATCGAGAGGTTTTCATAAATAATTTTGTACACTTTGCTGTAAAAATTTGGATTTGCGGGGATAATTATTTGTAAACAGTGCTTAAATTGGTCTTAAGCTGGTTATCTGTTTACACTATTACAACTATGTTCATTAATATTCTAATTTGATTTTTGATTTTATTACGAACAAAAGATAAAGGAGTTAAACGTTATCGAAATAATTATTAAATAAACAAAACATGAATTTCCAAATTCTTCTTCGAGATTTACACGAGATATTTTGAAATCTCTTCTTATAATTAATTTTGTCCTAAAAGAATAAATAATTAAAATGTTAATTTTTTTTAAAATATTTTTAATTTAAATGCAATTAGTGCTATTCCCATTAGTTTTATTTTTTTTAAATGTAGGCATGTGGCAATATAGCAAATTTTAGAATTTTGAACAGGTTTTTGGAGAATTCAGACCACCTTGCACCGTTTTCTACCAATCCATTTTATAATTCTCCTTAAATACTCTAGTTATATAGTAGAAGGTTCAGAAATTGTTTTTCCAGGAAAAATCATAAGTTTTTTTTCACAAAGTTTCTATATGTTTTTTTTAAAAACTGAATCCGAATTTCGTGTTTGCCACCGACTTTATAACCAAAATAGAAAAAAAAAAATGTTGGGATTTTTTTTTTCTGTTTTTCGCTTACATGTAGAAAACCAAGTATTTTTTTAATAAACATTTTATACGGAATTAAAGTGGGCAAAATGTCCTACAAAACGATTATGTTACATTTAATTTTCGGTCAATCTATAAAGACGCTAGAGCGCGCTAATCGGATAAACTAAAAAATAAAAAATTGGTGTTTTAAAAATAATATAAAATAAAAATAATTAAATACCAATTTATGATCTCTGGAGTTAATAGATTTTGAAGAAAGCAAATATTTTTGTTATTGTGATTATTCTAATGAACTGCTTTTCAAAATATTGTCAAATTTCTGTTTCGAAATGCGGTTTCTCTTTCTGAAATGTACCTCTAACATATTAAGAAAATCAACTCGGCCTCCAATGCCATCTAAGGATTTGTGGGCATTAAATATTTGGTAGATGTCTTGCTGGACAGATTTGATTTATCAGGAAGTTCATTGCGGAGAAGGGATGGTCCAACAGATGTCTTGCTCCATTTCTTCAATTGCTGGATATTTAATATGTTGTCTTTACCATCGCCTAAATTGACAAATACAAGACGTATAAGAAATATTTTTTATTCTGAACCTGGTATCAGCCCAGTCAACAACATAAAATAAAACCTATATTTTTATATTTTTCAAAACCACATTTTTACCGACGTTTCGAAGTATTCCTTCGTCTTCAGGTTATAAGTTGTCTACAATACAACATACAATTAATCCAAACCAAATATTTATAACTTAAAACAATAAAATCTATATGCTACTATATTAAAGATAGTTCAATTACCTTTAATTTACATTATATATCCCAAATGTCCTGCCATCAGTATTATTTACTTCGTCAAAATCTTGGCTGGTTATACTAAATAAAAAATGTTAAATTGGGGAGTAATTTTCTTCCTTGTCCTTGTCACATACTCTGCAATATTATTAAAATTGAACTTTGTACTAAAAAATTCAAAAAATAGAAAAATATTAGAAGCAATACACATTACTAAAAACATAAATAGGGTAGTTAACTTCAAAACAGATGCGGCCAATCTAAAAAGCCATTATGCGGACATAATTAATAAACTAAATATAAGATAATTTACTTCTAAAAATTAAACAATAGACATATTAATTTAAATATAGAATATTATAATAACATTAATTTAAAACAAAAATAATAGAAAGTGTGAAGAGAATGGGTGGGAAGGCATAGAGGATGACTATAGGATTAGTACAAAATTCAATTTTAATAATATTGCAGAGTATGTGACAAGGACAAGGAAGAAAATTACTCCCCAATTTAACATTTTTTATTTAGTATAACCAGCCAAGATTTTGACGAAGTAAATTATACTGATGGCAGGACATTTGGGGAGATATAATGTAAATCATAGGTAATTGAACTATCTTTAATATAGTAACATATAGATTTTACTGTTTTAAGTTATAAACATTTGGTTTGGATTAATTGTATGTTGTATTGTAGACAACTTATAACCTGAAGACGAAGGAATTTCGAAACGTCGGTAAAAATGTGGTTTTGAAAAATATAAAAATATAGGTTTTATATTTAATGGGAAGTTGTACTATTCACTATTTAATTTATTATATTTATAATAACTTCCCTATATAGTAGAAATTGGTTAATATATAACTTTTTTTTTTATTTCACTAATAACTAGAAAATCAAGATTTTTTTTTTTGAAAATGGACGCTTTGTACAACATTAAAGTATTCAATATTTATTCAAACGTCGTTGCAGATTGGCTGAAAATTAATTGTGATATACCCATATTGTAGTAAATTTTGTGTGCTTTAATTTTATATAAAATATATATTCGAAAAATCTTTAGTTTTCTAGTTATAGGTGAAAAAATTTCAACATTTGGTCTTTGTTCTATTTTCGTTGTGAAGCCAGCGGCTGGCAAGGTGGCGAACTTGAAATTCGGATTCAGTACCCCAAAAAACAAATAGAATCGTTGAGAAAAAAATTTAATACTTTTTTCTTCACAAAATGCTGTGTTGACTAGGCTAAAAATGTGGTCAATGCTTAGGACATTTTAGTGGAGTCGGAGGTTGGCCGAAAATTAAATTATAAATTATTATAAATGACTGTTTTAATGTTATGTAAAACGCTCATCAAAATGCTCCTAATTATGAGACTTAAAAAGTTCTAAATTTTGTTTTTCTATTTTCATTGTGAAGACGGTTGCACGTCTGAAATTCAGATTCAGCAACCCGTAAAATCGTTGAGAAATAAACTTCTAAATTTTTTTTTTCGGAAAACCTTTTGTTGACTGGACTAAAGCTAGGTTCCCTTATCCACATTAAATAAAGGTTTCTATCTATCGATTTAGTTACTAATTCTGGTTGGAAATCAGAACATCTATTTACAATTCTTTGGGAATTGGATTGGCAGGAAGAGATTGAATAGGCGGGATTTGATAGTCGGAAGGGTATTAGAACGACGAAATAAATAAGGAATGGAATCCCATAGGGATGAGGATCTGATAAGGAAAGATCTGCCTAAATCTTTGGTTCGATGGAGAGTTGTACATAAATCTGAAGGCCGAGAACGGGTGTTTCTGGAATGCATTCGTACGTAGGATTTGAAGGATGCATGATGGGATATTGGACGGTGGATAACTTGGCATAGGAAAGACTCTACTTCAACTCTTCCTGAAATCGGGTGGCAAAGGCGTCTCTCGGGATCCCAAAGATTTGTTCCTATTGTGTCCAGGAAAATATCACTCCATGCGAAGCAACTTGGAGTCATTCTTCAAGAATGAATAACTTCAATGTTGGTGGGGATTGAATTACTTTCAATATGTTTAAAACATTTACGTCCTTACTGTAACATATCACGGAGTATAACATATAACATTCAACCTTACAGAAGATACCATTCCCTTGAACTCAGATAACATTCGATCTTTCAGTAGGTATACTATAATTCCCTTGAACATCTGAGGCGCTGATCCGGATACAAATGTTCACTCAAAATTACCAAGTAAGGTCATGATATTCCAATTATTCCTTTAACTCTACTCACTCGTGTTACCAGTTCATAATTGAGTTTAATCAAATTAATTAAGATTAAAGACGTCTTGGGTTACCGCGCCCGTACCTTTCCCCAGTCGAGCCTCAGAGAATATTTCAGTAAGAAAATATTGTTTATCTAATTATATTAAACGTCCAAATTATTTCGTAAATTGATATTCCTCTGAGTCGAGGTGGTTAGTCTATAACAGAGGTTTTCGAACTTTTTTTATCGAAACTTGTATATCGACCCCGTTTGTTATGGATATACCCCCTTCTTTCCTCATAATTGATTTTTGAAGTTCATCAACTTTAAGTGTGTTTTTGAAGCCAACAACGTGCTACTCACTATAGCACCGACACAGGGCTGTAGTAGAGTGGATAATTTTTTTAATTAAAAAAAAATATGTCAAGCTCATAAGTTAACATTTATTTATTTAAAATAATTAAAATGCAAATCTAGTAACAATTTTACATAAAATAAATATTTAAAAAAAATTAATGCTATTTAAATTGGATGAGTGAGCCTGATGCTTTGATATAAATATTTCGCTTAAACTTACAATTTAATCCATAATGCGGGATATGTAACAGGTATGTCATATTATAACTTATAATTTTATTGTATTATAACTCCTATAAAGCATTTTATTTTAGAAGTTTATTCGTCGTAATTTACTTTGGAACAGGACTTTAATTAGTTGATATTACTTAATAGCTGGTAATTTAGCGTGTTCTAATTATCCCCTCAAGATTAATTAAGATTGATAATATCTTTAAAAAAACACAGCCAATAATTACTGTTTTGTTAAACAGTCTGATTTATTGTTGTTCTTATTATTTAATATTTACTGATATCATTAATTTCCAAATTTATTTTAGTGTGACATTTTAAAGAAAGGTCATTCCATGTCAAATTAACCATTGGTCTAAAAAATGCCAAATACAAAAATTTATTTTGTGTGCATAAGTAGCACTATAATTTAAGATAAAAAAATTCAAAATTTCAGATTTTTCCGTTCTTAGTTTTTGAATTTAAAAAATAAAAATATTTATGGCATCCAAAGCTTATAGCTCCAAAACAATTTGCCCTAGAAAGCTCAAAATTGTGTAATTACTTAATCTAAAAATGTTTGCATATTTTCAAAATTTATATTCTTAAAATCACAAATTAGAATTCTTTAATTTTTTTTAAAAACATATAAGTTATATTTTTATAGAAAAGTTAAAAAATAATTTTACAGAATAAAATTGCTGAAATTCTTATACAAGTTATAAGAATGCATAAGCCAAATTTCATGTTGCCAAATTTTTATTAAATTTTTTAAAACATTTTTGTTTAATGATGCTCTATTTTGAATTATTATACCAAGATATAATGTGAATTAAATTTACTTTGAAGGAATTTCACTCAAATTAATATAGTATACCTGAGACATTCCAGGGGTCTGACTCATATGGCGTTAATGAAGATGGGTTTTGAAAATGATTTTAATTGTTAATTTCAATAATAACTTTTGTAACTTTATTGTTATGATTCGCGGCATATCAATGTTTTATTTCAATATCAAACTACACATATATTTGTATAATTATGAGAAACATATATATATTTAAAAAAATTAAAATATGTAAAGAATCACATAAATTCTGTGAATATAACTTATGTCTTATCTCAGCTAATAGCCTATCAGTTTTCTAATGATGCCATAAATGTCTAAAACTTTTATATAAAAGTTTTTATTTAAATTTTATGAATAACTCTATGAAATTTATTCACAGCTATAAAATTGACGTGGACGTTTTATCAAGATCATAAAATGAAGACTAGTTTTATCGTATTTCCATATTTGATTTCGAGATCAGAGATGGATCTGAAACTATATTACGAAACTGATTTAATTAAACATTGATCCAATATATAAGTTTTTATTTTATTGTTATTTATTTATTTATATAAAAGATACTCATTTGAAGATGGTTGACCAAGCCTTCTTTAGTACCAGTTATTCCTTTATTTGGTTTAAAATTATTATAAATAAAATATTTTATTAAAATTGACATTTTATTACAGCATTTGAAATTTTTCCAATCATATCTTGGCCATTATTAATCATTATTAGATGGTCATGAGCGTCTTTAGCCTTTTACATTTATTGAGTTTATCTTTTTTTCCCCTAAATTTATATCTGAAAGATTCAAAATTAAAGAAAATAAATATAATAGGGGGAAAAAAGAAGAGAAATGTTGGTTGTTTCTCTTGTTAGAAATCATTCACTTCGCAACAAATATTAATAGACCAAAAAGTTAGAATTTATATGAATATTTTATTTTCTTATGTTATTTATGACTCCAAAACTGTGAATTTAGCGACAAGTGCAATACAACGCATTTTAAGCTGGTCCGCAATATGTAACAAAACACGTTATATAACAGGTTTTATAAAAGTAATACATCATTGTTATAATACCGCAAGAAAAATATAATAAAGCAGAGTTCCGGTTATATAACAACTTGCATGTTATTCAAAATTGCCGTCCGCTCCCCATCGCAGTTCCCTCGAGTTGTTCATGAGCCTGCATGGAGTTCAGATGTTTATACATTTTTCAGTTTAATCTTAAACTTTATCCAGGTCGAGTTTTTTAATGGCGTACTATATTTTATTTTTTTATTTAAAATTTCCGTCGGATGAGGGATTGATATTCAGGGAATAAAGGCAGGGGGTTGGATGGGAACTCTTCTAATGCATTGTAAGAGGGATATAAGGAGTTGGGGATTTTTTGGGGGATTTAAAAAATTAGGAATCAGTTTCTAGTGATGGAACTCACTAGTTATCTTGTGTCAGTCCAGGTGGTTTTCCTCAGTCTAGTCTAAGTTTTTCATATGTGTTGTGCTCTGTGGATGGCCTGTTGGGAATTTAAAAAAAAAAAAATATTCAATTGTTATTTTTACAAATTTATTTAATTGTTATTTTAACAAAATTTATCATATTTAAATGAACTAGTCCAAAGATCAACCCAGAGAAAGTAAATAAATGGCATATTGACTGTTTACATCAATCACTTAATCTTTGGTTTCGTCTTGGAATCAGCCTATGTTTGAGCATCCATCCTATTATCAATTATAATTTTTCGTATCTAAATTAATCACCTCAATTCAAAAATGTCCAATTCAAAAATAGGTATGTGCGCCCTACTAAAAACTGTTAATGTATTTTTATAAATTCAGAAGCAGGAGATGAAATTACTAAACTTTAAAAATATTTTTTTAAATTTTGCCAGAGCTTTACAAATTTGTAAGTCCAGCGTTGTAATGGAAGATTTTTTGTTAAATATAAATGAAGAGAAAAGTATGAAACAATTAAAAAAGTATTTTTTATTTATTTATTATATATATATATATATATATATATATATATATATATATATATATATATATATATATATATAAACAATTGGATTAAGTGATATATTTAAACAGTCAATGTACCTTTTATTTAATTTTCAGGTTTGATTTTGGGTCTAGTTCTTTTAAATTGGCGAGTACACAGATTGTTTTTTCGGAGGGATTTAAATTTCTTTTTTCGGGCAATTTATTAATAAGAAGAAAAGTAATCACTTCAGTGTTTGTAATAGCTAAATTGGGTTTAAGTTTTAAGGATAAGAATGAAAATCGAATCAAAAGTTATTATTAAAAATAGTAATCTTATGTTGATGGTTATGAAAATCATACATTTTTCCAAAACTTTCGGGACAGGGGAGAAGGTATATTCTCCTTTAAATATTATTAATTTGTTAAAATAACAATAATTCAAGATGAAGGTTTTGAGTGCGATATAGAACAATAGAGGGCAACAGACCCAGTGTGTGTAGCAGCCGTGCGTGTTAATGCAGCACCTTAGCATTCTTATGTCAGTTTGCCGGTTCGAATCCGACCTGGGCGGTTTAATTCATACTTTATGGCGGACCCTCGAAATAAATCACGACCTTATTACTCCTGTACAAAATAGGTTTGTCATTGCAGAATATTCCGGCTTCCATGCCCTTGTTTGGAATACACAAGGGAGTTGAGCTCCGACAACCAACGATAAGTTTCGTACTTGGTGTCTCAATAATCTCCTTCTCCAGCAGCTCGTAGAGCAGGAAAGTGAAAGTCGGTGAATGAACCCTTAAATCCGTTCAATCGTTGACTAATGCCCCCCTCCCCCTCTACACCGGACCGCACACAAAGGACGAGAAGAATGGGAAACTCGAAGAGGTTATCAGTTGATTTCTTCTAGAGATTGCCTCAGCGACTTCGAAGCCCAATCAGAGCCTTCTTCGGCTGACAAGAAGCGAGTCTCTTGTTGGATGACGGATGGACGGTACCGTAACGAGAGTCATCGTTTTTAATAGCTCCCGGCTGCCTCGTCATGGGGAACGGTAAATCATATTTTTGAATGGGGAACTTCCAAATTTGTACTCTTCAAGACCTAACATGGAGAAAACCAATATGCAAAGGTATTCTACTTAATTATAATATTTTGGAATAGGGGCTATGTTTGTTAATGATTTTTTTTTGTTTGGGATCAGTCTTTATTATCAATTGGCAATTAACGTCGAAATTTATTTCGTAGTGGACCCACGGAATGAGTCTCGACCTTCCCACTTAATAAGATTGGTAACCTTCAGGAAATACCTGCCCTGTTTGCATTAAAAGGAATAGGAAAGAACGTTAAAGACCAGTAATAATAATTAAAAAAATGTTGATTAAAGGCATGAAACCAAATGAACCTTTGTTCTCCATTTTCTCTTGCGGGATGATTTAGATAAGAGAACAACCACCACAAAGACGAGACAATAGTCATCATAAAACGGAATCCATTGCCATACCACAGGGCAATGTTATGGTTATGGTCGCGCAGGAAGGAATAAAATTAGAGGGGTCTCGTGCCTTTATTGCAGTCATCGCTGAGGAAGTCTCAAGGTCACATCTCAGAGTATTTGTTTTCAATTCTCTCAGATATATTCAGTTCTAAACTGAATAGTTTAGAACTAAATAACAAGCAATATCGATATCTCAGCATAAAAACGGTTAATTTTTAATTAAAATATGACATATGGTCAAAAAGTAATGAGTTTAGTAACCAACGCGTTTATTGCCATGAAAAAAAAAATTGATTCCCCACTGACATCACATGCTACATTGTATGCAACTTTCCCTGTCAACCATGTTCGACTTTGGCTAAGCTAACTTGTGTTGGGCAAATATCATTCAGAAAAAAAAAAATGAATACAATTTATATTTTATTCACGTACAATGAATAATTCCTTTTATTCGTTATTCTATTATTCAGTGAATAAATTTTTCAATAAATATTTTCAATCAGTAATCAAATAAAAATAATTATTCGAATACAAATAATTATTTAAGTATTCACAAATTATTGGAATAAAAAATAATTTAAATAATCGAATACAAAGTAATTTAAAGGGAGAAGTTGATCGGGGGTGCGGTCAAAGAAATAGACTTAATAAGTTTGGTCTTATATAATTGTGCCTACGTTTCGGCCTAAATTTTAGGCCATCTTCAGGGCAGCGAGGCGTGAGGTCTAGCGCCAACTGAATATTAATACCTATATTCAATATAATATATAATACCTATACCTTAATATTAATATATATATTCATTATTAATATTCAGTTGGCGCTAGACCTCACGCCTCGCTGCCCTGAAGATGGCCTAAAATTTAGGCCGAAACGTAGGCACAATTATATAAGACCAAACTTATTAAGTCTATTTCTTTGACCGCACCCCCGATCAACTTCTCCCTTTAAATATAAATATACGGTCAACAATAACTCCCTCCATTACAAAGTAATTTAAATAACCGAATAAAAAAAATCATAAAAACCACAGATAAAATTAAAAACAGATGCTTTTTATTATTGAAAACTCCTTAATATAAGCCTTTTGTACTTTTATTATGGCTTTGAATATATATATATATATTTATATATATATATTACTTAACGTCCATAACACATAATTTATTTTCATCGTTGTTTCGAAAGAATTTCAAAAATAAATAATTAAAACAATTATCTTGTTTGATAAAAAAAAAAAAATTAAATATTCAAAAATTATTAGAATAAAAAATAATAACGTTTACTTTAAGCAATACCAAGTGAAATAAAGTTAGCAATAACACTAACAATAAGATTTTTAGACACCGGTGACAACTTCATATCTCTTTCGTATTTATCCAAAGTGTCCAAACATTTCATATATATATATATATATATATATATATATATATATATATATATATATATATATATATATATATATATATTTATATATATATATATATATATATATATATATATATATATATATATATATATATATATATTTCATGGTATTCACGGATTATTTAATAAATTTATTGAATTAACAATAGGGCTATATAGTTATATATATAAAAGTTTCAAGTCTCTTGGGAGGGGGGAACTTAACTTTGAATTGAGATGTATAAGACTATCAATTTTCGCCTGTCCAAGAGGTGCCATCTTATTCCGGTAATTAATAAAACGATTAATCATTCTTTGTGCCATGTTTTCATAAAGGTTTTTTAATGAAATAATATTTTAACCTTGTAAAAACTAGCCTTGATATTAAGGAATTTTTCTTTTGTGGCTAATCTAATTTTGTTTAATTATTTTAAATTATTCATAGCGCTACTGTTATTGTCATAAAAAATAAATGTAAATCAAATAGAAGGATCACAATACAATTCATCTACATAGGAAAAAAAAAAAGAAAACAAACAAAACTTTTTCCACAAATTTCAATATATATATATTTTTTTTAAATTTCATTCTTGATTGTGTACAGTAGAAGTTTATTAATGTGGCAAAACTTTCATAATTGGAATACATTTTTAAGGCTTCAAGCACTGATTAAGTGCCTTAACCGACTGAGAGCCGTCAATATCTGGTGTTTACGTCATCAATATTCGATTTTTAGACCATTTCCAATTTTATTTTTCAATATTTCGTGAGCGGGAATCGATCGAGATGTTGTTCACGTCCCATAATAATTACTAAACCTAAATTTCGAATTTTTGGCGCTTAAGCCTTTTTAAAAAAAAAAACTAAGTATTCCATAATGAAAACGAGGCCAAATTTTCATTTTTCGAGTTTATTGATTCAAAGCCAACAAGATTTTTTGGAAAACTTTTTAAAAAAATCTTATTGGGCGTTGGGAGTAATACATTTAAGTTTGTAATGTTGTAATGTAATGAAGTTATTTTGAATGAAAATCATATCTTATATAAGTATGTTTTTTGTTTTTTTTATAAGCCTGATACCCTAGGAACTAACATTTCATATATTCTAACCCAATACTTATCTGAACGCAATAATTTAGCCCATAATGTAGGCAAACAACTCGTGGGCGGAGCATAGTTCGGCAGGTAAGCTGAAGAAAGCTTTCTTCTCTCTTTACATACTTCAGACAACAATCTTGTCATATATAGGATAGCATCTCCATTTAACATTTTGATTTGTTTTCAATTTTATCAATCGCGTAAACTAATTCGTAAGTTGATTGCTGCCTCGATAACAATAAATTTATTATCTCAATAACAAAAGATTATTGTTAAGCGCATGCGCTCTAAAATGTTCATCTTTAAGTTGTTTACTTATACCTACTCTAATCATGGAAAAAGGTACACTTTATTTCATGTTCTATCCACAGCCAATCAAATCAAATATACGTATACCCAACTAAATATATGTTAAAACTTCCCTCTTCTCCTAAAGTTAGAAGGTTTACGTGATGCATTAAGCTAAGCATAGGGTAGCCTTAAAAAGTTACTGCTTGATCTGGTACTTATTTCCTGTATGGAACCTTTTGCTGAAAGTTGTTATAGGTTTCGAGTTTACTACTTCTTTTACTACTTTGTTAAACTTGCTTATGCTATACACAGATACATATACACACACACACACATGTATATATATATATATATATATATATATATATATATATATATATATATATATAAAATATAAATATCAATCATTACTACTCGTTACTATGAAATATTTATGATAAACTTTTACAATTCTATAATCTGACCAAATTACTTAACTTTAAAAAAAAATATTAGTTATAAAAATAAACAAATTAATTAATTAATTATATTTCTGCCTCTTTTTAGTTTTAATATTTGTCCACTATTTGTATTTATTAATTTTAAAAATGTTAAGAACTAAAACCTCTAATTACAAACCTTCTAGATAAACATAAATTATTAGTACAAAATACAATTTAATTACCTTAACCTTAATTACGGGTAAAAGTTGGACGAAATCCCAGACCCTAACCTTTTAAATGTAGATAGAAATTGTTTGCACAGCTACGAGGTAATTTCTTTTTAATTCGTTTTCTTTAATTAAAGTAATTTCTTATCACCGATTTTTTTTTTATACATTCACCTCATTTGATATCGAATAGTTTTTTACTTCTGAAAAATTTCAGATATTTTTCTTTTTTTTTAAGTATTTCATGAATAAAACGTTTAAAAAGACTGTTTAAAGTGTAAATAAAGCTATGTAATTAAAATGAAGGCAGGCTTTATTTGTACCTATAAATTTATTATTTTGTTCTATTGAGCTTCTTCATATTCACCGTTAAACCTTTAAAAATAAAATTTAAAAAAATATTTTATTTTGTTAATTATTTTCAGTTATTGACAAAGGCCAATTTCCTCTTCCCTTCCCCATCTTTCAGTTTAAATATTCTTTTATCAGTAATTTTATTTAAAATATACATTAGTGTGATTTAATTACAATATATTTTAATTATAGTCGTGGCGTAATATAGTAATATTCACTAGTTTTTGCTACTCAATGTACAAAGCACCTTTTGGAGGTCACTACTGACATAAAACCATAATTGCCACTAATCCTGGTCTAAACCTTTGAAGGTAAGAGGTAATTTTGCTGGGATAGGGAAAAGCTTTAGTTTATTAGAAACATAAAATAAAAGTTAACATTTTTTTAAAAAGAAATAATACCCCTGATGAAGGTACGACTAATGAACAATAAACAATCGTCCTTTAATGGAAATTAAACCATTTTATTTTGTATGTAAATTGAAATTGTAATTAAAGTATATCTAATTCCCACTTCATATTAAAAAAGTTTGTTCATTCCTTGTTTAATTTATCGAAAAAATGGAAAAAAAGTGTAGTGTGTTTATTTCGTGAGATTTTGATTTCATGCATTCTCTAATTAACATTGTATACTAGTAAATGTGGTTTAACCTACTAAAAAAAATATATATATTGTACAACTAAAATCAGATGTTAAAATGTAACTTTTCTACCTAGTACGAGACTTACAAAAGAACCGAATTTTAATAATAATAAATTTATAATTTAAAATATTTACAACTATTGTATTATTTTGGATATAGAAAAAAAAAGTATAGTGGTGATTCTAAAGGAAAGGACAATTTTTTTGTCCAAGTAGATACTTATATATATATATATATATATATATATATATATATATATATATATATATATATATATATATATATATAGATAGATAGAACTACATGTGCTGGAATCCTAGGTTTTTAAAAAAATTGAAACCATTTGAAAACTAGTTTAGAATGTTATACTTTCATCTTCAGTTCTAAAAACACACAAAAATTCAAAAATAAGCAATTCAAAATATAGTTGTGTATTATTATACATATTCCAGCTAAAGTTAATATAAATCAGTATTATAAAACGTTTATGAATTATGAATTTAATTAAGACAAGATATCAAATACAGGCTGGTACTCACCAAGGTTTAAATGGATTATATAAAACAGGAAAGTTTGTACTTGTTTCTTCTCGCACAGAACTAACGATGAAAGAAAGGTGAGATGTTTATAGGTAGACGGTTTAAGGGTCGGTGTTATTCCAGTAATGCCAGTGCTCACCGGCAACTACAGTCGCAGCTCTGTTATTCCCATCTTGCTTTTATTATTAAGTATTTATTAACATTTTTAAACATTTATTAACTCTATAATTTTATTAATTCAAATATTGCTGATTGTTAATCTATGATAATTCTATGTTATCTAAAACTTATCTTTATTGGTAGAATTATTTTTGACTAAAGGTAATTTAGCTGATTGCTTATTTATTTTTTTAATTTCCGGATAGCATAGCATGTTAATATCTACGAAATTGATTTTAAGTTTGAATGAACTAGTAAATTTTAATTTAGTCGGGATGAATACATGTTGAACAAATGGAACACCTCTTCGAACTTTTTATCTAAGGTTCAATTAACAAGTAACGTATAAATATAGATAAACAAGAATGGCGTATAAGACACGATAATAAGCTCGTAAGTCAGGCTGCATGATGGACGGAGAACTTTGACGACTCCGGTCCACCGGGATCGAAGATGATGGATAAAGATGGCCTAGTTCCTGGGATAGATGGGGACATCCTTCCCTCAGATAGGACCGTCGATAGCCACCATCCACTGCCGAGAGTAAACAAACACGTCGCTTTCTATTTTTCAACATGTCCAAACACAGTTTCGCCTGTCCTGAAAACTCTTCCATACTTCCTTTGCATATTCTTTGGACACTAGCCAAGCATGATTCCGGATGCAGTAATGACCTTTGGACAACTGATTAATTCGAATATCGAATAAAGTTGGGTCATCGGCCTGAGTTTGACCTCCACTAGCATTGGCCTGGTCAAATGTTTTTCGTTAACAGAACTTTTAGTTTTATTTCCTCAATTGCCTGAATTAGACGAATAATAGCTGATTAAATTTTTACTTTTACAACGTTCAATATTTTTTTTTTTTTTTTTAATTTATCTAAATCTTACTTCTAACTTTGTCGTGGTAACTAATGTCTATATGCAGACGTCGGTTTTGAAAGAAATTTCAGCGCAAAAAATTCGAAATTTAGGTTTCAACTTATTACGGGACGTAATCACCACCTCTATTGATTTCCGATCATGATATATGGAGAAAAAAATTGCAAATTGTCTAAAAATCGACTATTGATGACGTAAACACCAAATACTGACGATTCTCAGTCGTCATTCTGGTCTTGAACTGTGCTAGAAGCCTTTAAAAAAAAATTTAATTATAAACGTTTTGCAACCTTAATATACTTCTACTGTTTCCTATGAACAACAAAAATTTAAAAAAATGTATATTCTTATTTGGGGAAAAAACGTTTCATATGTTTTCTGTTGTTTGCTAAATGACGCTTTGGTTTTTTTCAAAAAACGACATCGATATGTGTGTATATATATATATATATATATATCCTACTTGATTGTGTTTGGAATAGAAGGCTGTTTAGTTAAAAGTGTTCTCTAGAAAATATGTTTCTAAACGTGTTAACTATTGTAAACGTGAATAAATCAAAATCCAATTGGATAGAATATTAAAACTGTTCTTGGAGTACGCCCATTTATAATAACAATATAGAACGCCAATAACATCAATATAGAAAGAAACAGAAATCTCTTCTGCCTTTAAGAAATTTTAAAATATCTATATTTTTATTTTTTTCCTCTTGCATTGTAATCCTGTAAATTTACGAAGTCTACATATTCCATATGAAACAATATGATATATGAATGGGATGTTTCGTTTATATTTTTAATTATTTTAATGCATCATACAAACGTAAAATTTACCAAAGTTACATACCTATATATATATATATATATGTATATAGTATATATATATGTATACCTATATATATATATATATATATATATATATATATATATATATATATATATATATATATATATATATATATATATATATATAATGTGACACAAACACATTACAACAAAAAACGTGACACCTAAAAAAACACAAAAGTTAAATCCCCTGTTTTCCTGTGTGGAATCGGACCGTGGTCCATATTAACTTTTATATTGCTCTTGAGGCCTACTATTACCTCTTTAAATATTTCCGGTTATTATGTAGAATATAATAAATAATTATTAATGCATGCATTGGAAAATTAACAAGTAATTATCAAGTTCAAGCATAATAATCAAGAAATACTTTAAAAATAGGAAAATTCTAATACCTGAACTTAAAAAAACTAAAAACAATTCTTCTGGTTAGTAAAAACCAAAGCGTTAAAAACAATTATTTTCATCTTACATAGATAAAATTAAAGACAATGTCTATTGCCGTTTAAGGATTATTCAAAATTCTCTCCATTTGGAAAAAGAGGGTTTTGAATAAGCATGAGGAAGAAGTATTAATATTTTGAGGGAGAAAAGGAGCTGATAACGAAAGGAACGTTACATTGCTTATGTATTGGTAAACATATTCAAAAACGTGTAAACGTATTTCTGCATACCTCTAAAACATTATAAATCAGAAGGTACATCGGAGGTTGATAGAGATTAATCGTAAACAATAAAAATATCATAAATATCGTAAATAAAAAAAATGCTCATATCAAAGATTACTTCATTTAATTAACGAAAGCGAAAATTCCTTCCCCCTCCCTCCAAAAATAAAAGAATGGAGGAATTATAATTAGGTTTTTTTTTAGAAGATTCCACAAGACTTAATAATTTATCGGTAAACATTTTGTCGGTTTTGGAATTATGAGAAATCTGAAAATCACATTAAAGATCGCCATTAACAGTGCGTTCCAAGCCAACTCTCTGATGCATTTGTATTTGTATTAGAATAATTAAACATGATCAATCTGAATTGACTCCAAAAAAAAAAAAAAAAATATTTCAATCAATGGAAGAGAGAATTGTTATAATTATTGATTTATGCTCTTTAATTGTATGAAATAATTTCATTTTATCGAGAGTTGATCCTATGAGCAAGTATAACTTAGTCCGTTCATCAAGTCAATAATGAGATCTTGAAATTTAGGTATCTGTCGTCGCATTAGTTTATTCAAAAATTACCCATTCTGGCAAAATGTCTGGGAAAAGATTTCCCGAAGGACAATGATATCCCATGAAGTGTATTTAGAGCTAGAATTGCTCTTTAACGGATCTATTAATATTGTTCGTTCTACTAAAGTGATTGATTAAGAAATGCATTAATTCATTAATCTCGAAGAGATCCGTTCATACCCTCCCGCCCGCATCTGGCAACACCACGCCTTATAATTCCTTCATCCCAAGTATCCAATTCTTTGAACCCAACTATAGTCCAGTTTGAATACGAACAGTTGCCATTTCAATATTAAATATTCATAATTTGAATTTATTCGTGTTAAAGTCACTGTGAGACCCACTATGAGGCGCCGGAACAGACTCGAGGCTGCTAAGGTGGCGCCTTAACACTCCCGGCCACCACGGACTCACAGACGTCTGGTTGATAGACCATTGTCCTTGGCTTCCATTCTTCTAATCAGCAAGCTAGGTATCCTGGAGGGTTAGATCAGTCTCCATCGTCCTCTTTGATTGTTAGTCATAAGGAGTGGGGATGAGGTTCAGTCAGAATTTAACGTTAGGATTTAATTTTTGCATATTTTTACCGTTTTACTTTTTGGTACAAAACCAACTACTAAGAAATATTCGATGAATCTTCCCCTCTATTTTTACTCTCTTGTACGCAGTCAAGGAAATATTGTAATCGTGAAAATTTTCGGTTTTCAGATTTCAACGGAAATATCCATTTTAACCATTCCTGAATCCATTTTGATTAGTTTCGTCGTGATGTCTGTACGTACGTTCGTATGTTCTTACCTTCGAACGTATCTCGCATAACTCAAAAACGGTTAACCGTAGAAAATTTAAATTTTATATTTAGGATTAACATATAATCCAGTTGTGAACTTCTCTTTTTGGTTACTGCATGATTACCGGAAGGGGTACTTGAAGGTCATTATTGATTTTAATAAAAAATTATATTAAAATATAACGAAAAACTTCTCAAGTTTGGTATTTGAGAATTGTATACTAATATAAATATCATGATAAATTTTAGCCAAGATTGGCAAACCGGAAGTGGTACTTTGCTTGAAGGTCATATTAGACTTTCATCATAAATTATATTAGAATATAATGTAAAACATCTCAAATTTGGTAACTTAGACTTTTATATCAATATAAGTAATATAATAGATTTTAGTTGAAATTGAAGATTCGAAAGGGGTGATTTACTTGAAGTTCATAAGAAACTTACATCAAAAGATGTATCGGCATTTATTTCAGCGATCATATAGTTCGGTGATAAAGATTATAAACGCGATTTTTTTTTTTATTACTTGTTTTAAGTGTTAAAATAGGGTGTAAAATACTTTTTTTCCTCCCAATTTGTGAGCTGAACAAGTCTGCAGCAGGAGAATAAGATATAAGTTATTCGGTTTCTTTCGCTTATAATGTTGAAACCGTCGATTTCTAACATTTTATCTAGTGACATAGGCAGTTCTAATGTTTTCAAGGAACACGAAGAAATCTCTAGGGAACTTGTTACCAACTGAAATAAAACTACATATAAAAAAGGAATAAGACCTCAAGAAACAAGAGCTTGTGTGTGTATGTGCGTGTGCGTGTGTGTCTGTGCGTGTCTGTATGTATCAACAGATTGACTAGTAACCAAATTCAGGGTCACCTTTTGAGCCACCGATTTATAGTTTAATAGGCGTACAAGGAAGTCATGGGGTGTCCACATCAGATATTTCTTTTTTTTTTATATATTTCGGATTCAACAAAAGAATTTCTCTTCACTCCGGCGATTGAAGTATACCAAACCGTATAACTATTCCTCAATAAAGCAACATAAAACTGACTATTGCCCATTTCCCGAATCCCCAATATTATTTGTATATCTTATAAAGTAAATTGGAAGTATATTACTAAGGTCACGGGATTCCATCATACATATAGCTTTGAGAAAAAGCTATATAAGAACTGGGTCACGTAACGGTTCCTCGTTGAATCGTCACACCTACTCAATCTGCAAAGTCCTCTAAGAGTTTCTTTCAACGGCTTTAAAACCGTGAAATTTCTTTGCACTCAACTAAATTGAAATTGATACTGACCTTAACCTACTGGATTCAATTTCGTTAATTTGGTTGGCCCATAATGTCACAGTCTCATTTTGCTGAGATCTTTCCGGTGTCGGAAACTTTTCCTGGTAATAACAAAGATAAGTCCGGAACCGGCGAACAAAGAGTTACCTTAGCGAAATACAGATTTTTCTAGTGCTTCGTAATATCAAGTCCAACTAGAATAAACCATTACTGAACTTTTCACCACAGTAATTAGCAATAGTTCGCAATGACGAAATCTTCAGAGTATCCGCTTATTTTGTAGACCAATCTATTTAAAAGAACATAAATTATGAATAATAAAAACAGAAAAAAAACGAATAACCATCGTAGAAAGAGATTCCGCGAATTTAATTCGTTTAAACCAATAATTGAGGATTTGTGGTTGTATGATCATTCAAAATGGTCATGATCATCAAAATGGAATGATCATTCCCTGGGTACGCCACTTATTCTGTTATATCAGCCGTTAATCGAATCAAGCCTCTGTATAGTGGGTATCTAATCTTCAATTAGAATGCCTCATCATATCTTTAGTTAAGTCACGATGCTTCTTTACTAAGTAATTAATCCAAGAAGTTTTATAAAATGTGTATACTTTTTCAACGGTTTTTGTTTGATTTTTTTTTTAAACTCTGTTCACCCTTCTAGAACCCTTCATGAATTACAACAAGATATCGTTATTTAATAAATATAATTCAAAGCCTATCTAATCATGGAAATTCAACTAAAATATTAACACTAAAACTGTATTAAAACTAAAGTATAATAATAATAAACGAATACAATTTTAATGTTGTATTGCTCACTATTAAATAAAATTGTATTAGAATTCAATATTAATAAACATTTATGCATATAAAAATATGAATAAATAAATAGTGCTATATATACCTATCCTACCTCTCAGCCATCTTTTAATTTATCGGATAGTTATTTCAATCAAGAACTTCATTTTCAGCTAATCTTGCTACGTCTCTAATATTGACTCCATTATCCTCCATGAAGCTCCTTCTTGTACTCGGTATAGTTCTTCCAGCTCCGAATCAAAGGCCTCTCACACTGCCTTTCTCCGAAACTCTCGCGGAACTTTTCCTTGAAGAAACGGATTTACTTATCATAAATTTCTTTCTTTTCCCTATCCACTCTACTTGCCTGGTCAAGGTCGTTACTTTCGTATCTTACAGTTGGAGCCAGAATGATCGCCCGTCTTAGGGAAAGCTACGATGTCAGCATGGATCCATCTGTGTCTATGCAGTCGATTTCGTCGAACCAGGCGAAGTCTCTCTTTCACTCTTTCTCTAAGGAGCTTCATCAAATCGTACTTCACTCATTCATGGCTGCTATTATGAGGAGCGGGTCCTTGGGGCATTTCCCCAGCACATATGATGGTATTTCCAGCAGAGAGGCTCAACTTTTCGAACGCAGCGTAGAAACTCCAGATATAAAATTTAATACATATTTTAGTCGACTATAATAATAAATTTCCTAATAGTAGCACTGATGCTTTTTGTTCTGAACAAGATTTTATAATTATTTCGAAAACTTTTAAAGACGGAGTTTGTGTTGAGCTAGCCTGAAAGTTGTTGGTGGTTGTTAAAAGTTTCATGACAATTACAGATGTGCAACAAGAAACTTTATCCTGTCAGGTAAGAAACTCATCCCAAGTAACGAGCAGTACTGACTTCATTCAACTTACATGGCTGTTAATACTTCTCATCCTTCAATTTTATGCATCAAGTTTTATGTTTCATATCCTTTTTTATTTCACTCCTAGACATAAAATATACTTCTTACAACTTCTAATTAAAAATCATTTTTTTTTGTCATACATTTCAAATCCTAAATTCTAATAACTTCTGGACTTAGAAATGCACTACTTTTGGCGAAAAAGTGTTCTTTCTCGGATCCAGAGAATTCATTTTGCCAAATAAAAAATAAAAATAATCAAATAAAAAAACTTCTCTATCATGAGGTTATAATTGTTTGGAAATATGGTGAGGATGCAAGAGGTAGGTTTGTATAAAATAATTTTAGAATTGTTTGTATTGAATAATTTTAGAACAATTGGTTAGAGAGCGATAATGAAGACACGGCCAATAGAAGAATTGATGAAGAAGAGAGAAAAGACAGAAAAAATGGGAAGATATTTTTAGGAGAGGGCAGACAATACAGTATTCAAGTCTAAGATTAAAATAAAATTAAAAAAAAAATTCTAAATAACACACCTGTCAGTTTTACGTTTATTTATTGATATTTTACAAAATTTTGTAGGAAGTTTTTCTAATTTAGTTGGAAAATTTTGGCAATCGTACTTCCAAATTGGTAACTTTTACTATCTAATATTAAAAATTTGTTAACGTTTCGTTGTATTGATCCCTATTTTCAGAATTTCTATTATGTGTAGATTCCGGAGCTCTTCTATTTTCTTCTTGAGTTCTTGGTCCAAATGTTTATTCATGTTATTTGCTTCCATGATTTAATAAGCGGATACATCATCCAGCGCCTTTTCGTTATCTTTTTGTATCCAATATCGACTTTATAAGTTTATTTTGTGTGCTTAACGTACCGGAAATCAGTTTTTAAGTTCATTTATAGTGATTTACAATTGTAACATATATACAATAGATAAATATGTTATACGAACTATTATTAGATGTTAATGTCTTGTGCAAAGAATTACCTATTGATAAAACTACAATGATTATTATTTGTTAGCCAGGTCCCTTGGCCGCCTTCTTTTCAGGCATAAAGATTGATAAAGACACTTAGGTAGTGATGAGCTTGTAATGATAAGATGTTTATTTATTTCGAGCCAAATCCATAACATATGGTGTATATTGATCTGTAATTATAATTTCAAAGAATTTATCGTTAATAGTTCAAATTAATGTATAAGTAAAAATGTAAATATTTATATATTCTAAATCTTAAATTTCCGAGACCACAGAACGAATATTTACCAAATTTGAACTATATCATCTTCATGATTTTTAGATTATTTTCTATCTATATAGCGGCATTGAGAAAAAATAAACCATTGAAATTGCTTTATTTTATATCTCGAGTTTGAAAAATTATGAATGCTCATTTAAAAGATAATTAAAGTCTCAAAAAAAAAAAAGAAGCGAAAGCAGACCTTTATTATTAAGGATACAGCGCATTAAGCGTTATAGCCATGTTTTTATTTTCCTATCACTGCAGGTCAGAGGAATTGCAGGATATAAGCGCGTTGCAAGGTAAGGAAAGTATTGTTATCGAGTGTGGAATTAGTCCTTTAGTTCAGGAAAGGAGATCTCTCATCCATCTCCTTTTCAGCCTTCAGTTATGGTCATGTCAGACGTAGCCATATCGTCTATCAGTCTCTTGTGTTGTCCGTGAAGGTTATTATGGAAACGGGAATAAAAAGCACGTATGTGTTGGCTGTTGTAAGACGGTATGTAGAGTTTTGTTGTTTACGTACCAAGGAACTTCGGTTATCAGTCTTAAAATTTTGGATTGAAAAGATTGCGGTTTTTATAAGCGAATCTTTTTTGCTGAACCGTAAATTTGTGTGGCGTAAGTCCATATGGGTTCAATTAGGTATGTGAATGTATTGAGTTTCTGCCTGATTTTTAGTTTTGATGATTTGGAAAAAATAGAGTACTGTATTTTCAGTCGTTTATTAGAGTATTTCTTTCAATCTGGTAATGTAGTGTGCCCGTCTGAGAAATTTGGTGTTCGCCGATATAAACTGATGGAAACGTGTCTTATCGAAGGGTCATAGTTACATGCTGAGATTTGTCATGACTTAACCGCAAGTGATTTTGTAAATTCAATGAGGCCAGTTAGGGGTCATGGTGTATTGCTAAAATTGTTGTATCGTTAGTGTAGGTAGCAGTCAGTGCCTCGGAGTTTGTAGGTATGTCATGTGCATATATAATGTACAGTATCGGAACCAGTATTGATCCTTGCGGTACCCCTGCCAAGACTGGTAGTATTGAGGAAATTTCTGAGCCTTGTCGAATATAGAAAAATTTGTCGAAGAGGAAAGACTGGATAATAAGATAGTAAGTGTGAGGTAGTATGGTCTTGAGTTTGAAGGGAAGCCCCAGGTGCCAGACTTGATCAAATGGCTAATTAGATTTTGAAAAATTAATTAATTGTTTTTTTTTTAATTTAAGTGCCTGTTGGACATTTTATACAAAAGAGATATTTCTCTACAGAAGTCAGATAAAATTACTAGAGAAATGAACACAAGTTGTAAGTAAATTTTTATTATATTTTGTATTGTTCCGATAGGTATGTATTTATCTTTATTATTAATTATTCTGTATTATTTTACATTTTTTTTATTTATTCAATAATCATGGCATTCAATGATCCTGTCTATTATTTTGTTTATTAATTTTACATTTATTTGTATTATTTATTACTCTTCTTTAGCATCACTCGCAGCCAACAGCCCATTAATTTGTTATGTTTATTCTGTATACAATGTAAACACTTTTATTTCATCCGCATTGTTTGATTTTTCTGACGTAAATTATGCATCCACTGTAACATTGTAAAACACTAAATTCTGATTAAAAAAAAGAAAAGTGTTGTTTCTAATTCCTGAACGTGGCGATAATGTTAACACTATGCCTTTTCTTTTCTTATCTCAATGTGGCCGATTAAAAATCGATTATTTTGATTTATCGCGCGCTGACCTTCCTTTGGTGTACACAGAGAGCGCCTGGTGTGTATACAATTATTCGTTTGCATACTCAATTTTTCACTTGCATTTGTAAAACCTCATATTTTCTTCATTTGTTTTTGTTTACCTCTCGGTGTTGTAATAATCATTCTTCACTAAAAGAAATAACATATTTTTTTCTGATTTGACATGAACCGTCTTTGGATTGTCGTTTTATTTTTCTATCTGTGATCATTGCAAGGTTTTTTTTAAATAGTTATTGGTGCGTTTATTTCGGAAATACCTGATACCCAATAAATTGCTGAATTGTGATGCTTAAAGATCATCCCGTAAAAAAGTACATTTACTTTTATATATAACATCTTGTTATATAATTATGTTATCTAATTTATTATATAACCTGATGTTTTATTATGTTATATTAGTACGTTATATTAGTATAGATGTTATATTAGTACGTTGGACTGGCGAAGAAAAAATTATATATTTTTTTTTATAATCATATGTTGTATTCTGACTTCGTAAAAATGTAGATAATTAATAAATATTAGCGTTTGCCCAATGTGGGACAGTTTTCGATGTGAGAAAAAATTTGGGAGGACCCAAATATCGGACAGCTCCACCTAATGGGGAAGTCTGGTCACCTTGTAACCTATACTGTTTTCAGATATAATTTTATTTTGTATTATTTCTAATTGATCGATTTTGACAAATAACCTGGTCCTTGATAGGAAATTAGCTACCGTAGATGGATTATGTATGCACCCGAATTCGCCTGTGAAATCTTGTATATAAAATAACCAAATTAAATAAATATCTCACGTTAATGTTTTACAAGAAATGAGAGATTATATAATATCTATATTAGGTACTCTGTGAATGATAAACATTCGTTCATCAATTTTACTGTTGATGTTTACGTCTTCCTGTCTACGTTTCGAGGTATTCCCTGATCGCCTTGATATATCTTATAATTTCATGTTATTTAACGTTAGTAATTAAATATAATTTTTTTTTTAAATTATTCATGAAGTTCCATATTATCCATATTCTTCCTATTTTGTCAATTTTTACAACATTAAGATACTAAAAATACACAGGACAGTAGTGATTTTTTGGCGCAGGGTTTCAGAGTCGAATCTGGGTGATTTTTCTAAATACAAGAAAAATAAAAAATTCTATTTATTTATATTAAAAAAACTTTTTGTTGGAAGATGATTATTTGGATTAAATTTCTGTTAATATTTATTTATTTAGAGCCTGATCAGGATAAAGAGTGTATGTTTCGTAAGTCGTATTATGTTTTGATAAATATATATATATATATATATATATATATATATATATATATATATATATATATATATATATATATATGTGTGTGTGTGTAGGATAGAAAGTCAGAATTGGTTATTTCTTTATTATTATGAACAGAATTATGAATGACAAATTAATTAATTAATAATATCAAAATGCGGCCTGTACCATTCTTTTTAACTTATATTACCCTTTAACGAACTTTCCATAAATAATTGGGTCATTTGGAAACCGCCTCAGCTTGGATGTGCGTCAGGCCCGTATGCGGCGTTAAAGTGTTAAATAATAATGGGAGTACTCTAGAAGAAAACGTCGCGTTCTACAATTTTTCCCTTTAACATTTTTCTCTCAGATCAACCGTTTTTCCGTAAAAAGCGTTTGAGCCGTCTTAAAATGAACACCCTATGTATAAGAAAATATAGGACTACATTACCTGTTAACTGTGGAATGGAAGCAATGAATGGTTAGGGGAAAAGATATTCATTGAAGGCTAGCGAAGAAATCTTGGAAAAGTTAGAGTAGATTCCCCGTGACCTTTGAAAGGCCTTGACTAGAATAAAAGGAAAATGGGATTCTAGGTGAGATTGAGAAGAGAGCTCTTGAAATAAATCCTCCCCGAAAATATCCCTAGGGTGGGAGGGGGAGGGGGGTAGGAGAGATCGGGCTTGAAATTCTAATCGAATCCAGTAAACAGGAAGGAATGTCTCTTAACAAAATGGACCTGGAACCAATAAAGTGGAAATCCCATTTTTAAAACTTAATCCTTCCTACCTCAGGAGAGGAGCTTGATTGAAAGTTTTTTACCCCAACATAAATATACTCTCATCTGGGCTTTAAAAATTAAACGACAGCTGTTCCCTCAGTCAGGGATCCATTATTCATTTCAATCTTCTCACAGAGTGGGGATTAATATTTGTTCAACCCATTGTCCGGAATGATTTAAAGCTAAGCACTAAATTTTTTTTATATACGTCCTCCAAAAAACAAAATATTAATATTAAACATCATAAAAATTCCAACAGAATAATAAAATAGGGTCTTTTTAGACTTATAGTAAAGATAATAATCTTTATTTAAAAAAAAAATATTTACATATTATATATATATATATATATATATATATATATATATATATATATAATATATATATATATATATATAATATGTAAATATTTTTTTTTAATATCAACAACTTTATAATAACAACATACATATAACAACATTACATATAACAACAAATTTTGGCCGCGCGTCAACCTTACTCGTCAAAGTTAAAAAGCAATAGTGGTCAGTGAAACTACATAAGTAGACCTGCGACTTTTTCCTCCGGCATTTTTTTTTTTTTTAGATCATTAGTTTGGCCGTAGGAATCATTAGAGCCGAATTATATTGGACCACTTCAATATATATATATATATATATATATATATATATATATATATATATATATATATATATATATATATATATATATATATATATATATCGCAAATAACACCTACTATTTAGTACGCTCAATTATTGTAATTAAAAAGGTATGAAAGATACCGCAAATCGCATTTCGATATGTTTAAAATTGATGGATTACACCGTTTTAGTCTTGTATTCTTAAAGTCATTATTAATGATAGAGACATAAATCTTATGTACTGTTTCATCGTCTTTCTACAAATAATATTGCCTGTACGTTTAGTGTTTTTCTGAAGAAAAAAAAATTCCAAAAAAAGTTGTTTCTGAAATGATTTTTCGACAATTATCAAATGGAAATCGATTTTATGAATTCAAATATTTTATTAATTTAGCAATAGAAACATTGACTACAATATCAAAAATAATAATTAAGTATGAGCATGTTCTTATACAATATTCTAATACAAATAGAAAAATATTTATTTTTCTGATCATATTCAAAACTTAAAACTGGTGGAAATTTTGTGAATATTTTGTTTTGTTTTTTATATAAAAATTACTTCCTTTCCATATAACAGTTTTATTAAATGAAAAAATACTTTTGAAATATTTATTTATTTTAAAAACATTTAAGATCTTATTTAAATAATAAAAATATTATTTTTTTTAATTTGTTTTTTCCTCTCTGTTATTTAGGTTTCTTTTTCCCTTTTCGGATTTTTTTTTTCTATTTTATTTTCTGTTCATATTTAATATTATTAGTTTGCATTATCATTGTTTTGAAACTTGAAATACATATATCTATGGTGTTTGGGTAAAGGGGTACAAGTGATTTCTTTGCGAAACTGGATTTATATTATATTTTGTATAATTTATATTATATATAATTTCCTGAAAAAGGAAATAAGTGAATGAAATAGTTTTCGCGATCCACGAAAACACTGTTTCAGTGATTAATATAATTTTTCTCAAAGATAAAGTTCAATAATAAGAACAAAATATAACATAAATCAATTGTCGCAAAGAAATAACTAGTACCCCTTTACCCAAAAACCACAGATACATGCAAATATATATGAAATTAAATTATTGTTCGTCGGCAAAAACATCCTTAGCTGTGATGATAAATACTTGAAAATAAGCTCAAAAATAAATAGTTCCACGTATCACACAAAGGTTTTCCAACTTTAATTTGACTCCGAGAAACGATTAGAACTGAAAATCCCGAGAAAGAATTTAAGACACGAAAGAAAAGAAGAAATAGTAAATTATATGGATTTTTAATAAAAAAGAATCCTGAAAAATACCCGACAATGATATGAGGATATATAACATTTTGATGACAAAAGACATTACAAATTATATTTATGAATTTCAATATCACTGAACTTTAAAAAAAAAAATATAAAAAAAAAAATTCTCGAAAATTAGAAAATCCTATGGGCAAATTAAATCTCGGAGGGTACATTCTGTCAGGTTTTCCTTCGCGTTGGTGCCTTTCTGAACAAATAACTGCAAAATCTTCCCTATTTCGAAGCTTTCAAGATAAGGCTTTAGCCTAAATCCATTTCATTAAATACTTCCAATTACTTTTTTGTTTTCTATTTTACCCCAACTCGGTTGTATATGTTATCTCGCGAGATGATATACAGGACGTAATTGCGTAAAACTTTTAAATTAATACATATTAAAAAAAAAACCTAGTAAAAATAATTGATAAGAAATAGATAATGTGAAAAAAATAAGCTGGAACATAGTAGAGAAATAAATAAGGAATAAATTTCATACTTATTTAGAAAAAAAATCCATGTACAGAGGCAAAATTCGTTAGCTACCTATAACATTCGCTATGCTTTTTATCTTCCTTTTCACATAACCAAAACATTCCAACATTTCTTTCTCGCCCGCTCCTCTACCTTCTGGAATTTCTTTCCTTCTAATATCCACCATGCTTCTTCTGTATCCTCATTCAAATCCCTCCTTTTTCAGCACCTTCTTTCTTTCCAAAATGATGCCTCTCTAACTAAAAAATTTCAATTTAAAATTACCATCTTAATCAGAAGTAGATAATAATTTTTAAAGCACAAGCTTCAACTTTGCTAATCAATTTATAATTATTGTATTTTTCATTTTCTACCTTTCTTTTCTTTTTTTCTAAATTTTTTGTTCACATTAATTATATTACGAGACATGAATTTACGTTGTTTGTTTTTTCAATTTCTTGAACATATTGTAAACATAATTGATTTTTAGTTTGTAGTATTATTATCCCGTTTCTGTTTTATTTGCTCAGTTGTGTTATTCTCAAGGGACCTAGTCCCAGAATAAAATACTTCTATGAATGCGAACTATCACAGCCATCCTCAGTAAAGTAGGTGCCTTAATTGGAGTGGGGGAAAACCTAAGTGGTAACTTGCGACATATAGTTGGTCAAGAAACATTCCATTGTTGTTTAGCAAAAAATCCAAGTCCCTCAAGGGCAGATATATATATATATATATATATATATATATATATATATATATATATATATATATATATATATATACACATACATACATATAGAATAAAACTAGAATTTTTGCCGAAAAGGGCAAGCATAATTTCGCCGTCCTTCCTTTCAGCCTTCCCTCCTCTCATACAATAAAAATCAACAGTTTTAAAAAATTATTTCAGATAATATTTTTTCAAAATAAATATCATCATCTCATGACATTAACTTATTTTATTGATCAAATTTAGGTCTACAGAGTCAAAAAAACAGAAACAAACAAAAAAACTCGCTCGAATTATGCAATCTAATATTAATCTCTAGATCAGAAGTAAATAATAGCTTTTAAAGCATTACCTTCAACTTTGCTAATCAGCCCATTATTTTTGTATTTTTCATTTTCTCTCTTTTTCTTTTTAATTTTTGGTTAACATTAATCATTCTTTTCAAGACTAGAATCTATATTGTTTGCTTATTATTTTATTCACAATTTTGCAAATATTAAATTATCTTTATTTTGTAACCTTATGGCCAAACAACATGGATATTGTTTCTGTTTTATTTGTTCCATTGTGTTATTCTTAAGGGACCAAGTCCCAGAAAACCTTGTCCCAGAATAAAATTCTTCTGCTATTCTATTCTACATTAAGTGTTTGAGAGACTTAACGAATTTTCCAATTATATCTTATAATATATATATATATATATATATATATATATATATATATATATATATATATATATATATATATATATATATATATATATATATATATATATATACTGAATATATGCAAAAGTTATCTAAACAAATTCATGAAGTGCATAGTTTATACAGAATCACTTTTTATATTGGTTTGGAATGGTTTATTTTTTACTGAAGTTTTTTTGTTTTGTTAAAAAATTGCCGGTGGCTCTATGTTCTTTAATGTGGTTCAAAAGTCGTTACAAAAAAATTAGTTCGTTACAGTTATGATAGAGAGTTCATGGGGGGTAAATTTACCCCCGGCCTGTTTCATCAGTTGCTTTATTTACGGTCCAAAGCTTTTCCCAATTTAGGTTTTTCCACGTTGTCAGCGGATATTTTGTAGTCGCTTTGTGTGGCTCATGTTTGATGATTGTACTGCACATTACAGTGCAGCGTTTTCCCGATAGATCTGTCTGCGATAATAGGCCTATATACTTCCTTACATTGACATAGTAAGGAATTTAATGATTTATTCAAACAGAAAACCTTATGTTAATCCTATGGTACAGATTGAGAAGAAGAAAAGATTGACTATAAATTTATCCTATATCACAAAAAATTCAAACTATAACATTTTAAATCAAAACAAACAAGTTTTTTTTTTTTTACAAATCTAAATTTTTTATTTAAATATAATTAATAATAGAACCCACTGAAGCAGCGTTTCCAAATAGAAAACATTAAAATGAACATTCTTAAAAAAAAAAAATTCAGCATCTTCAACATTTTTATGATTAATTTTTGGGGTTTCACAAAACCATCCTATACCTCTAATATCCAATACTTACTGTTTAAAACCCTTTAATACCTCTTAATATGCCACAATATCATTCGTAATGATTTTAATTCCATGTATCTTGCTTATTTAGCACGTATGTATACTTTTTTTTTTTCAAACCATCCTTATGTACAAAAAGTGAATACGGTTAAGAATTTAATATATATATATATATATATATATATATATATATATATATATATATATATATATATATATATATGTATATATTATACATCTATATAAAGCTCAAAGATTTACAAACAAGGAGTACAATAGTAAGTTAAAAAGAAAATAATATGATATATTATAAGAAAAGCTATAACCAAAAAAAAAACAACAAAAAAAATAACACATGGTATATATATAACAGTGATAACATGTTAATAATAATAAATAATACAGAAATTGGTATGAAAATAATAATAATTAACATAAAAAGTATAATGGCCGATTTCTATAAACATGATAATGTAATTGCAATAATTAAACTAAACATATTAAAAATAATTCAGATATAACGGTCAGAAAATAACCTTTTAAATATTTTGAATGAATTATTTGAATGAATTAGGACTTGCAAACAAGATCAACAAAGCTTTTGAAAAATATGAACATTACAACAGTAAGCTCGGAATATACAACAATAATAAATATAATAAATACATATTTGTCTAATATGAAAGATAATATTGAATTCATGGACAAACCAAATATAGTATAAGATAAAATTTGAAAATTGTGACCATTTATATATAGGAGGGACCTCAAAAAAAATTAAAGTACAAGAATCGAGAAACATAAAAATAACTCCAAAAATTTTAAAAACATGAACGTCACTGCATTGACTCAACAAAATAAGCAAGAATTTTATTACAAAAACACAACGATATTAAATAGAGAAAAAAAAACTAGAAATAAAAGAATATATGAAGCAATATACATAACAAAAAATATAAAAATACAGATAACTTCAAAACTGATACTAGAAACATTAATAACTACCTACAATGCAGATATAATTAATAAATTAAATATAGACTATAATAATAACTATTTACAATTAATTACTAAAAAACTAAATAATTACAGTTGATTACAAAATTTTAATATTGGTACAGTACAGAGAGGAGGAAAAGATAAATAAAGAATTTAGGATTAAATAGTCTATATTAGAGAGAGATTATTGTGATAATAAAATTTATATACATTTTACAATATTTGACTTTATATAATTGACCAAATATAATTTATTTGGATGATGTTAATAAAATAAGAATGCTCTCAAAGATTTAATTTTAAAAATGTGAACTTATAAGATTGGATAATATTTTTTAATTATTGATTGTTATTTGAAAAAAAAAAATGTGTAATATTTTTATTTTAAACATATTGTTAACAGCTGTAATGAAGAGTCTGAATATGAGGCAAAAATACCTCGAAACATTGTACATATGATAAATTTTAATAAAATGATAAGAAATAAATTGTTCACAACTACGTTTAATGATTTCATGGCTAATTTCTCATAATAAATTGAATTATTACAGCCATTTTTCTATTAAGAACTCCGAGCCCAAGCAACTGCTTTATGAGCTGTTTGGCGTGGCTGCTATATTGGGTGTAGTTTTGCTAGTTTTCCAACTCTTATTAGATTTAACTGCTAAACTTGATAGCTATCTTAAAAGTTCTGTTATGTTCTAAATGAATTATTTTATCACTAATACTTACCATTGTCCTTTATTGAGATAAGAATGTAATACTTATTATGCTTAATTAATTATTATACTTAATAACTTATTCTTATAATTGTAGGCCATTAGTTATTTAGCAAGGTGATATTTACAAATTCTGTAACATTATATCTAAGGTTTGTACTTTCTATATAATTTATTATAAATTAATATAAAAGTAGCGTTAATCAAAGTAACGTTTGGAATATTCTTTAAATAAATAAAAATAATTATTTTTATCCGTGAAATGAAATCAAGTAAATTATCTCCTATTCCAATACCACCTAATTAAAATATTTTTTTATATTTTATTATATATTATATATATATATATATATATATATATATATATATATATATATATATATATATATATATATATATATATATATATGTGTGTGTGTGTGTATTGGAGAGGAATTTCAAATTGGAATTAATTATAAACGATAAAAAAAATAATAAAAAATAAATATAATCTGGCTTTCAGATACAATAAATACAGGATTGTATTCGTCAGGCAGTCCCATTTATAGTTGAGAAGATCCAGACAATCAAGCTTAAGCTTGGATAATCCCAGTATACAGGAAGGCTAAGGCATTGCCTTCAACAAAACAATTCCTGTCAGTAGCAATGTATTCTTTTAGATTCAAATAGCCCCCCCCCCCCACCATTCAGGCACGGAATTAGAGGGGGGAGGCAAATGGGCACTTGCCCCGGGCGGCAGAATTAGGGAGAAGGCAAAATTCGAGCGGAATTTTTTTTTTGTTACTAAACAAAAAATTGTTTGTTACTGCTTTTTGATTCTTTAGACCTATATTTGATCAATAAAATAAGTTAATGTCACGAGATGATGATATTTATTTTGAAAAAATATTATCTGAAATACTGTTATAAAACTGTTGGTTTTTATTGTCTGAGAGGAAGGAAGGATGAAAGGATGGGGGGCGAAATTATGCTTGCCATTTTCGGCAAAAATTCTAGTTTTATTCCTGCCCTTGAGGAACTTGTATTTTTCTCTAAATAACAATGGACTGTTTCTTGACCAACTATATGTCGCAAGTATCCACACTCAGCCACTTGGGTTTTCCCCCACTCCAATTAAGGGCAACTACTTTACTGAGGATGGCTTTGATAGTACGCATTCATAGAAGTACTTTATTCTGGGACTAGGTCCCTTGAGAATAACACAACTGAGCAAATATAACAGAAACAATATCTGGGACAATAAGACTACAAAATAAAAATCAATTAATGTTTACAATATTTTCAAGAAATTGAAAAAGCAAACAATGTAAATTCTTGTCTCGTAATATAATTAATGTGAACAAAAAATTAAAAAAAAAAGAAAACAAGAGAGTAAATGAAAAATACAAAAATTATAAATTGATTAGCAAAGTTGAAGCTTGTGCTTTTAATAACTATTATCTACTTCTGATTTAGATGTTTATCTTAAATTTAATTTTTTTATTTAGAGAGGCATCATTTTGGAAAGAAAGGTGCTGGAAAAGGAGGGGTTTGAATGAGGATAGAGAAGAAGCATGGCGGATATTAGAAGGAAAGAAATTCCAGAAGGTAGAGGAGCGTTCGAGAAAGTAATGTTTGAATGTTTTGGCTCTGTGAAAAGGAATATTGAGGTAAGAAAGGCGCGATCTTGTTTCCTTTGCATGGACTGAGGACTGAATTGTTGGATGCAGTTGATGAAGGAAGGGTTCTGGGTGGTGATAGTTTGGTGAAGGAAAGGTTGGAGAAAATATTGTCTACGGGAAGAGCCGCTTTAACTCGCCGTAAAGGTAGAACACACGAGCCCGTCTCGAAGTACCCAAGATAAATTTTAAAAAGTTGTTCATGACCAGCTTTAATCTGTTCTCGACGACATTCGAGAGGCCCCCTGCACCACACAGTCCTAGTCAAAGAGGAGGATGATAAGAGAGGATACGAGGGTAGGTTGTGGAAGAAGGTATCGAGAACAATGTAATAACTTAAGGGTACTTTTCACATTAGAAAATTATCAAGCCTTGTGAGCACCAGGGGAAAATGTTGCTAGAACGTGTGTTTCAGAGCTATCCCGCGGCCTATTTTCCTTGTATGGAAGTGTCGCTATACAAAACCCTGAAGTCGTAGTTTTTCTGATGGAAACGGATAACAAGGTAAAATGTTACGCTAATTCACGTAGTCTATACTTTTCGCGAAAATCCTGAGCTGTGGTGGAGGAAAGAGGACGAGTTTCGAAATTGGTTGAGCTCATCCTCAAAAAAATTCGGAAATCCATGTCATCCTCTAATTTTAATTGTTCGAGATTGGCGGCGAGGCTAATGCCTTCCGAGAATAGATTTCTCCTCCAGGACCAGTTAGAAGCATTTGATGTTAATGGTATAAAATTATTTACGCAAAGAATTATTCGCACATAATGCAATTCTTTGTGAAATCGTGCACTGTCGTACTGGAACTCTCCGGAGGATTTGGTGATTTTTTTAAATAATTCGGAGTGTCTTTAATTCCATCGGTACTTAACTCCTTCACGCCGACCCAAAATCCAATCACTCACTCCAATCGACCGTGAGTGTGGAACACTGATGGAGTGGAATCTTCTACTGAACAGTTTTTAGTCTGTGCTATAATATTAATACTAATAAACATTGTCGGTTAGTAACTAAAGTATAATTGAAGTTTTCGATATTAATTAATCGATTATTATCATTTCATCTATATTAATTATAGTTATGTATATTTTTTTTTATCATACAATTATATTTTCTTCCTATTAGTTATGTTTAAAAATATAATTATTAATTAAAAGGAAATATATATTTTTATAATTTATGATTTCTAATATGCTTGGAATTTCAGATATTAAATTATTTAATGTTCTTTCCAGGGTTCGAAACCGCTATTGAATTTTTTTAAAAAGTTTTTGTTTAACTGTTCTACAAGAACTTTTATAATTAAAGTTTTTTAATATAGAACTTGTATGTAAAAGTTCTTACAGAACTTTTACTACGTAAGCTCTGTCCAAAAAGTGCTTGTAAGAGCTTATAATAAAAGTTTTAACTTAAAAGTTCTTGCAAGAACTGTTTCAAAAAAGTTCTTAAGAAATAGTTCAATTTAGAACAAGAGCTTTTTCAAATAATAGTGCACAGTTACTTGTTATTGTAGAGGCAATATTTAATATTCAAAAATTCTTAAGATTTAAATCAATCTATACACTGAAATAATTTTAGATTGAAAATATTTTAGAATTCGTATTTACGTGTTATAAGTCAGCATGAATCACTAGCTGCCGGTAAAAATTTGAACGAAGGAGTTGCCTATGGTGCCCAAATATTAAGGGGAAGAATGATTTATTTTTGGCTTATGTGTCCTATATACAGGTAAATTATGTTATATTTGGAAATTTTCTTTGACCAAAATTTCTTCTTCTTCTACCTTGCCGGAAGTTAATAATAAAATTAAGAAAAAAAAAATGTAAATCTTTGGAACCAATCAACTGCCGTGATACGGAAGTATTGTTTCATGACCAACGTAATGATTGTGCCCAGATTCAGATTGTGCCCAGATTCGTTTTACTGCTGGTAGAAAAAAATATTAATTTTTTTAGCGAATGCCTGTCTCACAACCGTGCCCACGAGCTTAGATTTCAGTGATCCACTTTAATGAAATGTTGTTGTAATTGATAACGTTTCCTAATTATGTTTTTAACACTTTATTTATTACAATAGATGCTTTGATACGTTGAAAAAGTGCGCGGATAGTTTTTGAGGTCTATAAATCTGGTATGAGTTTGGTATTCTCGACCGAAACCTTTGATTTATGATCCATCTTGTCCTGGAAGGGATTTCCTTAAAGGGCGCAATGCAAGACGGATTGCCTCACCTGATGCCTATATTAGCATCAGCAATATTTGAGTAATGGATTGTCCGATCCATGGATCTATTAGTAATATATTATCTATCAGTAGTTGAAATATTACCGTCAACCGGGGTGTGAATAGCCGGAAGTAGTGATAATATGAATTTGGCTCTCAGTACTTACCCAGACAATTTTTTTTTTTCATATACTGGTGGTTTATGTGTATATATGGTATATTGAATTTAAAACTTAAAATTTAAAAACTTGTGAATATATACAAGTTTATATATTTTCAATAATTTTATTCAAACATTTCGATGCAGAAAAAAATAAAGTAGAAATATTTTGTTATGTTGACAAATCTTGTATAGTATGTTTCTCCTTAAACCGATTATTTTAACGTTTGTTATATTGCTAGATCAACTCCCTGTACGAATAAAGGTAAGACTATTTCAATTATTTATAAGTTGGATTCAATTGTGACGTGACCATGGCCAAATGAATTCATGACCATTCTAAACCTGGGCACAACATATGTTTATTTATTAATGTACAGAGGACAGGTTCCGATCCGAACTTCACTAATACGAATCGTACTGTAATCTAAACTACACTTAAAATAAAATTATGAAGACTTGATTTTAAGTATATTCCATACGTTAATACGCATTATAAACACCTTACATACTGTTTGACTTAAAAAAATCTAGTTTAAAATACCAACTCATTTTATGTAAAATAAAAACCAATCTATTCAAATTTAGAATTTTTTTAAATCTAGTTTAAAATATTATGTTTCTGGCTACCCTCACCCCATCATTAAAATATATGAATTTGTATGAAAATATGCCCTGGCCATTTAAATCAAAACACGGGATGACCATGGTCATGGACTTATGTTGCTATCTCCCTCGCACTAATAGTAAAAAAAAAATATATATAAGAAATATAACTAAAAAGGTACTGTATAATATTCCGAAAAGGATTTTTTTTTTTTAAATTGAATGGTACGTTTACTGTAACAGAAAAATCCTAATTTTGGCCAGTCTCATTTCAGTTGATGGTACTAAAATATATTAAACGTTAATAAAGGTTGTGGATGGGCCCATAAACTTAATTTTTACAAATCTATTATCTCTTTAAATTTCTCAAAGCTTCCATAAATCACGCAAGATATGTTCAATAGCTATCATTTTAAACTTTTGTTATTTTTATATATGGCTGGGTTTTTATTGGTATTGGTATCGTTGATGTTGAACTTTGTTGAATCGGAATATTTAATTATTAATAAATTATAAAATTATGATTACTTTTAAGTATAGAATGGCTATAGTACTTATTTGTATTTGTTAACATTACCTTTTACATTTTTTTATTTATTATCACTCTTATTATTATACTTATATGAACGAATTCGTTGGATCATAATGTACGTATTTTTATTACTACCATTTACCATATATATATGAAATATATCATAAGGTATTGTGTTCGTGAAATAATTCGATTCCGAGTTTTCTACTGAAATACACGTTTTAAGGTCCCTTGAGTTCAAATAACCAAGTCTCGCAAAGTGGTCTGTGTGAAAAGCCAAGCTCGAAAATGAAATAATAACTCTATTATACTACAGTAAACCCTTTATTGAGTATAATAAATGCTTAAATATTAATGGCTGTATTGAATATTACTTTAATCCATTATACTAATAACTATCATAATTAGAATTGCATTTTATATAATGCAGTACAGTAATATGTAATATAACCTATTTTATAATAATTATCCGATACTTAAGTTTTTTTTTTATTGAAGCATTAATTGCTTGATCCATTGAGGAGGAACAACATCAAATATTTTTTATCGTTTCTTAAAATAATTCCATTTGTTAACTCTAATTTTTTTTTTTTTATATATAATTTTAGGTTTTGATTTTATTTTCAGTACCTAATCGTAATTAAAAAGTGTTAAAATGCTTGTAATATCATTAATAAATTATAAATTAAATAATTAACTCCTAGTATCTAAGGAGAATAGCTTTTTTTTAACATATTTGTAAAAAACGGTTTTTTTTTTATCCTTTTCTATTCAGTTTTGAAAATATGTCATGCATGAAAAAAAAAATTGTTTTATATCTGTTTGGATAATTTATGAAGTTAGGTCATCTGTCAAAGAATAGGACTGCCAAGGAAGTACTAAGTCTTGTACACGCCATATAAGACCAACAGGCCCACAGACTAAGAAAAGGTTGAAATATTGCGAGAGTTTTAAAGACAGATTTATAGACTTGAACGTGTCAAAAAAAAGTTTATATCCTATACATCAGTTATATATTATAATGGTCTATAGTACTTTATCTACAGTTGTCTATTTTTTTTCAGGTTTACCTATTTTATATATATATATATATATGTATACCCATACAAACATGAAGAAACACATTTTTTTTTTTTAAGCCTGATCTGTGGTTTAATCGCTTTGGAATTATTATTTTATTTTGTTATCAATTTTCCTTTTATAACTATGTTTTTATATCTTAATAAATCTGGTGCGGGGTGCGCATCACACAACCTTCCCTTACCACCCTATAATAATGACCTTTTTAACATAATTTTAAAGTGTTCTCATGAACACGACTTGAAATAAACTTAGAAGAATGCACCTCTCGCAGGTACATAAACATTATGTTACAGGTCCGATTTAGATTTTTTATTACCTTTGATATGATTTCATACGAAATTTACCATTAAATGCACACTTTTTAGGTCTTGCGCGAATAAAATTTTCTTTTCACTATAATTTTTTCCCCTGCATTTTCTCATTGATATACTCTACATACATGAAAAGTTATAGGACTTTAAATAAAAAGTTAGAAGAATAAAAAAAATGTTTGATACTATCATTATTCAGAAAATATGTTATTTCATTCTATTTGACCATTATTACAAACTGGCATTACATGACATGAAATTAACGGGCTTTTACAGTTTTACTGGTTATAGGCCATAAAATAATAGGCTTTTGCACTCTCATCATTATGAGGCCATCAAAAGGTTTGGGGTGTGTATTTTAAATCCGTTTCATAATTCCTAGAAAACGGTTTTAGTATATATATATATATATATATATATATATATATATATATATATATATATATATATACACACACGTACACATACATTTGTTTCTAGGGAAGAACCCAATACAATTAGGGCCTATCTCTGCTTCCGCAATTACCGTTGGACTTATTTTATTACTATTATTTTTTTAATTTAATTCAAATATTAATTAATATTGCACTAAACTGAAACTCACATTAACCAACTTAAGGAACATTCAGTAATATATCACAAGCTAGATCTATATAGATATTAATCTATAATAAGTTACAGCATGCACATATTTGAAAGATAAATAAACATACAAAAACATTTATACGTTATTATGTTTTAAAATTAAATTTAAAAGTACAAAACTTAGGACATAAATTAGAAAAAAGAGGCTAAAAGTCAGCCATCCTACTAAAATAATATAAGTAGCAAAGCCTTTTGCACTCTCATCAAAGGTCATCGGGGGGTTTTAACCCCTAAAACACGGTTATATGTGTGTATATATATATATATATATATATATATATATATATATATATATATATATATATATATATATGCTTTTTCGCCGTTACATTTGGACACTTCCAGCGGCCCTGTTTGGATCATATGAGCTGAAATTCTGTACGGAGGGTTGTTTCTTGGAAGAAGAATGTCAGAGAATCACTTCTATAAATTTCAGAGAAGCTCTTTTGGGTGCCATTTTGATATTTTTAATTTTGCAATTTTACTTATAGGTAATTTAAAATACGACCTTAGTGATCAAACTCTGCTACTCAACTTTTAAATTTTTGAAGATACATTTTTTGAAGGTACAAAAGGGACCATATTTCTTCAGTAATAATCGTAAAAAATGATGCATCATTATTGTTATTATTTTGTAAATTCTGGTTAAAGATGTGCTGAAGAAAGTCTGCGAGAGCCATGAACCATATTGATATTGCCACATCAAGGGAAGTTATGTTTAATGTAATCCTTTTCCGATAAAACTCCCGTTGATGTTACATAATGCATTTTATGAAGCAGTGTTATCTTACATTATGTTACTATACAACCCCTTCGAAGGTCTTTAACGTAATATTTTATTATTAAAAAATACATAAAAATGATAAGATTACTGATAGATTGTTCGTAGATTTATCGAAGTGTAAATAATGTAAGAGGAACAGATCAAGACGTATAAGGGAGGATTTAGTTAAGGCTGACACTGCAGATTGGAGTTTTGTTTCGTAGAACCCATCTTATCCGGACACGCCTTATCCGAAGACCGTATTATCTGGTAGATTTTTTAAATTTATTTTTTATAGTTATGAAATAAACCGTAGAAGGCCTTCCTCCATTCTGGTATGTTTCTTATGCGTATCAAATCTCATCTTTGTCTGATAGATAGAGTCAACTCCTAATTTTATTTATTAATTATTTAGAAAAGTATGTTTTGGGTGATACATGAAGTGAAAAGTGATTATATGTATGGTATAAGGAAGTGGTTAGTAATTTCTATCGAACAAGAAACAGTTTTTTCGCGCATTATTTTAATAAATGCATTCAATATGAAGAACTGTATTCACTGATCATAACATTTCTTATACGTTATTCGAAATAACTTTAACATATTATTTTAAATAGACAGGGTTCTTCTGTATCAGGAATGATCCCTAATCCCTAAAAATTGCTTCAGTACCTTCCAAAATATTATTTTTTTTTTTTTTAACTTATTCCAAATGTTTTAAATATTTATTTAATGATTTATCTCTAATTTGTTAATCAAGCGTTTTGGAAAAAAATTGGTAAATTCTATTCAGTTGACATCTGTATGATGGTATAAAAGGATCAATCTAATTAGGAATTGGTAAATTATTTGCCACTTTTTGCCAATTTTGTTTTTATTGAAAACTAGTTTCGAATGTTATATATTCGTATTTAGTTCTAAAAACACAAAAATTCAAAAATAAGCAATTCAAAATACAGTATGGTATTATTATACATATTAAATTAAATATAATATGAATAGTATTATAAAACAGCTGTGAATTATGAATTTAATTAAGACAAGAAATCAAATAGATGTTGGTATTCACCAAGGTTTAAGTAGATTGTATATAACAGAAAAGTTTGCATTGGTTTGTGCTCATACTGAACTAGCAATGGAAGAAAGGTGGGGTGTTTATTAGTAAATGGTTTAGGGATCGGGGTTTTTCCAGTAATTCCGGTGAGTAGTAGTTTTTCTGTTATAGTTGGGAATACATTTAAGATTGGACTATTGGAGATATTTATTTGGTCATTTAAGCAAAAATCTGGATTGGATTTGAAGGATTTTATTATTTCAAGTGCTTCATGCATATTTAATTTGATACTGTATTCAACGTGATGTATTTGTTTAACTATTGAGTCTTTGATGAATTTATGTGTTTTTTTTTTTCATTTAAATTAATTGCAAAGTTGGAATTCTCTGTATATATGCACGTGTGTGTTTCTTTAATCTCTGATTTAGTGATCTTCCAATCTTTCCCGTGTATTTGGCTGCTCAATCATTACAATTTAGTTCTTATACTCCGCTTTTTAGGAAAGGATCTATTTTATAAAAGGAGAAGGAAAATATGAGGATAGGGTTTTTCTTATTTTAAATGCAGGGTTTAATCCTAGTTTTTCTATTCATTTCCGACTTGGTGGATATAGGGCCGTAATATGCAATCAAGACATAATGTTTCGGGATGGGCCTATCTTCGGGAGTGGTTGAATAGATAGCATTAATTTCCTTTTTTTCTTCTTTTTTTTTTTTAAATGAAACCACTAATTGATAGTGGTTTTATTGTACCCGTTATTTTGTCTATGTAATATATTATTTCAATTTCTTTATTATAATTCTTTTCATTTAATGGTACGTTCAAAAGACGGTAAATCTTGCTATTAAAGGCTGTGAGTTTATGTGCTATCGCCCTCCTAGCTTCATTGTTTATAACAACACCCGTGTAGCTGTGTTTCTGATAAATTCCAAATTCATGATGTTTGATTTTTATTAAGATTTAAGGAATTATTTATTTGTCTTGTCGTACCAGACCATACGCATATAATGTCATCTACATACCGATTCCAGTATATGATATGTTGAGCTAATTCAGAATTGTTTGGGCCAAGAATTTTTCGTTCTAATTTGTACATAAATAAATCTGCCAGAAGGGTTGAGTGAGGGGAGCCCATCGGTAAGCCTTCTTCCTGTTTGAAGGATTTTTATATGTTTGAAGAATTTATATTAATTTAATCTAATATGCATAATGATACCAAACTGTATTTTGAATTGCTTATTTTTTAATTTGTGTGTGTTTTTAGAATTGAAGATGAATGAATAATATTCGAAACTAGCTTTAAAAAAAAAATAATAATAATAGAAGTGGCAAATAATTTATCAATCCCTAAGTAAATTCTATTGGCAAAATAGAGCTATTGGTGATTATTACCAAGGTTCCACGTCTATAAACGAACATCAAGATGATGATGTTAGTGAGGGAATTCCGACTCCCAAATGTGATTTATTTATTTAACAACTGAAACAAATTCACCTTTTACTCAATAAAATATTTCGTATTTGTATACTTTACTGCATTTGTTGATACAATTATTTTTCTGCATTTATAGGCTATGTTTAGTTTTCCAATTTAATACGGAAAATTGTGAATTAAAATAGTTTCAAAACTGAAAATCAATCATCACAAAATTATCTTGTTGCTTTTACTACTTTAAATTCAGTAGATATAAAATCTGGATTTGAAAGAAAAAAAAACGACTTCATAATCCCTTCTATTCTCGGAAGATTATTAGACTGCGCTCTAACAAATCCTCTTTCAATCATTTTAATTAATGGTTTCTCACAACAATTCAATTCATCGTCGTACATGAAGAAAATACTTAAAGAAGTAGTTATGCTTACATGAACTTTGATACCACACCGTGGTCTAACCAGTAGCATTGCATTTAGATATTTTAAATTTCGCGCGCATTTATTACACATTTGTTTAATTAAAGCTTATAATTTAGCGAAAATTTGGAAAGAAAAACTATTTAGGTTTTAATGAATAGCAATAAAGATTAAAAAAAAAATATATTTGTACGAAATATATTTTTCATTGATAACCCTATTGTCAAAAAAAATAAATAATAAAAATGGTAAACCCCATTTATTTGTTGATAGAAATATCTCTTGTTCGCTGTGATAAAATGCTCTCACTGAAATGTGGGTTGTTATCTAATAATGCACGTGTCGCTTTCAGGCTTAGACAAAGGCACCGATTGCCCGGTAATCAACCATGAGCTAAAATTGTCACCTTGTTCATGGAAGGCCTCGTATGCACACGTAATAAACTGCCGTTCCGTTCCTCCGAACCGAACAAATCTAGGACCGGGGTGGCAAAATTTTAAATAAATAATGTTCGGAAGAAAACGGGTCGGGGCCGATCGCTCCGCTGGCGGTTTTTCATCGCCGCATCAAAGAAATATATGAATAATATTAATTAATAATAATAATAATAATAATAATAATAATAATAATAATTAATAATAATAATATATATGAAAAATATTAATCTCATAAATGAATAAAAAAACTTAGGTTTCCTAAAGACTTGTTGAGCAACTTCTGTAATGATTCATTTTAATAAGATTTATTTTTATCTATTTTTTTTTATTCGAAGAAAAATATTAAAATTTTCAATACATCCATAAATTCTAAAAATGTACAATCATCATTCCAGTCTTTAGTAAACATTTTAAAACAACTAATAATATTTTTATTATACAAATAACTTTTACTACAAACTTTAAACGATTTTGATATTTCTCTGTTATTAAAATGGCCGAATAAATTAACTTGCGATTTAGAGCAGTAGGCTTAAGGAAAAAAAAATTAATGCTAAATTTAAAGATTTAATGTTAAACAACGTGCTAAAATGCTAATCAAAATATACTTACCGGCATATAGTCTTCAAGTAATTCTTCCACCATCACTTGACATACTTCCGGGACGACTTCACTGATTGCCTGTTTTGACATCCTGAACAGGTATTGTAGGCTTGTAAAGGATTCACTCGTGGCTTTAAAAAACCTTAGGCTCACCGCGAGCCTTTTCTGCACGAAAATTGCTCTTCGAAAGATCTTGTCCTGTTTCGAGATTTTAGGACTTACTTCCTGTCGCAAGAATTCAAAATCCGTCGGATGCATCCGGATAAAATTTTTGTACAGGCCGCTGATCTCCTGGAACTTCAACTCAGCCAACAGGCTGCTCCCACCAAATTGTTCCCAGTTTGAATATAAGTTCGCTTTCCACCAACGCGGTTTTTTCTTTCTCTTTTTCAAAAGGCTACTGCCACTTTCTGCTGAGATGCCATGATTGATTCTTGGACGAGAACTCGACCACAACTTCAAAAGAGCGCTCGATTCTCCCGATCGCTCTCTCGTATCCAATTCGTTCGGAACGCTGTCTTGTTCTTCGAAACAATGTTCGGATCGGCGGTAGGATACGGAGAAAAGGAACGGCAGTTTGTTACAAGTGCGTACGAGGCCGAAGAGAGATGGTTGACAGAAGTTTGGAAGGCGGGTCGGAAACATCCTTGCAAACAAACTTTAACGAAAGTGTTGTTAGGTCGCTTTTAACTCTCTGGCTTGATTCGTACAAGGTGGACTCGATTTTCGGATCACTACAGGATTTCTACCCGTTAAGTTGGATCTAATAATGGATGTAACAATTTCGTTATACAAGTTTCTAACAATTCGTCATATAACTTTTTAACTTATATAACTAAGAGCAATTTTTTTAAATATTAAAATTTCTAACAAAATGGTGAGTCTTAATAAGTTCTTATGATGTCGAGAAGCGAGATTTTTTGCGTCTGAGAACTCATATTCAAGTTTGATAATATTCAAAATATCTAAACAGAGTATTTCCAAGATTGTTCCTGAAGTGTGTGAGGCTGTCATAGAATTTCCAAAGGAGAATGTTAAAGTAAGTAGGTAATAACCAATTATAAAAATATTGAAATAATTTATTCATAATTTGCATATATTTTTTAAAATGTTAATGAGTACAATATATGGGTCGTTATAGCTGTACTTTATATAGGTATAATAGTTATGAGATTACAATATTTAAATGACAAGGAACATCCTTTGGTCTTATATAGCCACGCGATACGACTATATAACTAAGTTGTACAACTTTAAAAAAACCCAGTTATTTAGTGAGGTTTTTACATAGTTTGGACCCAGCTTTATTATCTAATAAATGAAAATGAATCATTGAATTATTATTTAATAAATGAAAATGAATCATTGAATAATTAGGTTACTGAAATTTTTTATCAGATAAAAATATTGAGCTGTAATAGACTTTGCCTATATTCCGTCTTGTAAAATTGTTTTTCGATTTTTTTTTTGCGTTTTTCATAACCCGTAATTAACTCCTAATCTTTAATTGAAAAATAGTCTAGTAATTAAGAACGCATGGTCTCAAGAGATAGGTTACGAAGACAATAATAAAAATAAATTTTATAAAATTATATTGTCAGTTTTAGAAGACCCTAAATAAATTTTCATTTGTTTTCATCACTACTTAAAAGCTTCATCGTTAAAAATTAGTTGATCTTAGAAAATTCACTAGCTTAGGAACAAGAGATTTTCTAAAGAATAGGTAAATAACACAGCGCTTTTTTTTTTTTTTTGGAAGTTAAGGAATCCGAAATGAAGACCCTTAAAAGATGTAATATAAGCAATACCTTAAAGAAAACTTTTTCAATCGATTACATTCTCTATCGTAGATTCTTAAGGAGTTCATCAGCATACGTTATGTAACAAGTTATGTAACATATATGGACTAACTACTAACGATTTCCCGAAAAATTACAAGTACATGCTAAGGAGCTTATACATGACCTAGCTTATACCCCTATGCCAGGAAACGCATGGCTACGCCTGCAGATGGCTGAAAAGAAGCTGGATTACAGACCTTATTGACTGAATAGTAAGTAAATAAGTATGAATCAGGAAGCAGATGCCACTGAATCCTTTTCTCTCTCACGCAGTATACTTAATTTTGCTCTTATTTTCAATTTGGCTGCCATTAATTTCTAGGCAGTTTTGAACTATTACTATGCATAAGCGGAATGTTACAAAACGCTGAAATTATTTATTTAATAATTTCCTCTATCCTCTAGGATCATTGGCAAATTACATTGAATCGAACAGTTTATTTTGAGAGTGGCTTAGGTACATTAGTCAGTTATTGTAGTAACAACTGTAGTAACATGTGCCACTTAAGTTTAGCTGTCATATAAAACATTTTCCGTTTAAGTATGTTCAGAGCATGTATTTAATTATAAATAGCATCCACCAACAGGCTAAATCCAAATTACAGGCGTTAAAACAAAACATAATAGTGCTTAATATATCTAAATAACTAGAAATATATAACTTTATATTACAAATACTAATTACAAACATATTAAATGAACCAAAAAAAAAATGGAATGCACAAACTGTAACCAACTTCAGTTATAAAAAAGACAAAAAACTAAAAAACAAAACAATGAAATGTAAAACAACTAAACAAAATGAAAAATAGAATAGCAAAAAGTAAAAAAAAAAAAAAAAGAAAAAAAAAATCAGTCCTGGTTCTGATTTATTTAAATATACACACAAGTAAGAAATATATTAATGATCTTACATTTATATTGATCTTTTAATATGCAAAAGACAATTTCCAGAAATGCCACTCGGTTATTTGATTTATATAATTGTATTTAAATTAGAGTAATTGCATGTATAAGTGCATTTAACATTTTAGTCTATATCTAAATACTATGCATAAAATGAATGACAAATGTTTTCCTAAAACACGCCCAACATAATTCAAAGAAATACTTTGTTCAAGATCCTATATGGCACCCAGAGAGTTCCATAGTTCAGCTATGTACCGAGTAGGGCTCCTACATCCCGATTTATTATTAATATCGAAATAAAAATCCTACTTCTGCCTGTTACCCTTCCCACTCTGAAATTAAGTCTACCAAGCATGCAGATGTCATCAATATTGACTTTGACAAGTTTAGCAAGGTGACGAATGGTATAGGATAAGATAATTTTTTTAATTTAAATTTTCTTTTTGTTCGGTAATTTGAAAAGTTACTATAAAAGTGGCCTCTCCACTCCATTATTGATAATGCCAGAAACTGTGAACTTTCCAATGTCCGAAGGCAATAATGGTCGTAATTATAATTAATTATTAATTAGTTATTATAATAAAATTAGTATTTAAGCAGTTAACCTATCTTTTTGATAGTTACTTTATTTAAATATCTACAAGTGGTATGAAGAGAGTGTCCGATCACAATTTTTTTGGTGATTCTGCATTGAGAAAAAATCAAAAAGAGTTGGATCGACCCTTTCTAAGATCTGAGAAATAAGATAAATCACGTCGAAACTGCTTTATTTCATACCTCGATTTTGGAAAATTACATCAACCAGGTTCATCCACCAAAACATTGGTTTTTCAAATGCAAAGAAATGGACTGGATGGACTTTGTACAAAATAGAGATGGCCAAAAAATACTCTGAGTAACGATTACCTAGTGTTTTACTCGAATAATCTCATCAGCCGGGATTAGATACAACCAGGGATGGAAGGGATAGCGAAGACTGGCCTACCCCTTCCATCCCTAGTCGTATCTAATCCTTGCTACTGAGAGTATTCGAGTAAAATACTCGGTACTCGTTGCTCAAGAGTACTTTTTGCCCATCTCTACTACAAAATAGCCAAGGCACATATTATTCACTTAATAATTGATATTTAATTTTTTTTTTTTTTTTTTTAAATTGTAAATTCCACGATACACTTAAGGAGTATAATACATTGCTATCCTCTACACATATATTTTTAATTTGATTGATACGCTAACTCTTAAATATCTAGATTTAAACATAAATGGACATATGCAACTTTTAAAATAAATGGCTCAATTATATTCTGTTACAATATTTTATTTTCTTAAAAAAAACTCTAGCTGCATCGATACAATGCATTCATGGTCCTCTGCAACTTCTCCAAGACAGCATTTCATTCCCGAATTCCTAAGGATTTAAGACAATTTTAGACATTTCTTAAGGATATGTTTGACAGATATGATAATCCGGTTGTGTTCACAGGAGCTTCAAGACGTGTCATCAGAAGATAACCGTGTAAAAAATCAGGGTATTGCAAAGAAAGAGAGAATACGAAGTCAGCACAGAATAACTTATTTTCCAGAACTCCGACAGCTTATGTTATATTTATTGGGCGTTTGTGTAACGTATTTATGTTTCATTCCTCCATTTTTCTTCATATCATGATCGTGTTTTTCCACCATAAGTTTTGCACATTTTTTTACAATTTTTTTTTCTTATGTATAATACATTTAAAAAAAAAAAAAAAAATCATTTCATATAACAAATGGAAACGCTGACAAATAAGTTTAGTATCGTTAACTTTTATAGTGCCACAAACGTATTAACGTTAAAGAGATGGAGAGAATCGTGTGGTACAGACTGGGACGATATCGCTAGGGAGCCATCTGCGGTCGTGCCATTGGGATTCGATTCTCGCTGAGTTATGAGCTCAGTCAAGTTGTGTTGATGGTGTATTGTCCCTCTTCCTGAAATAATAACCGCATCTGGAACCCTCGTCCTCTCTGGGGAAGTCTCGTAAATCGGGGTATCGTAAAAACAACCTGACTGGAATTATATGACGACCAGCAACCCATCCATGATTAATTATCCCTTGGGTTTGATGGTATCTGACTCCCTATCATATGTATATTTTTTATCGTTAATATATTTATTTTCTTGTAAGTGTCTTCTTATTCCTGGGTCAGTGGAGTTTATTTTATATTCCTTGTTTATCAAACCTGAGATCGCGACATTTCTAACTGTAGTCCTTTTATCAGACAGAAAGAAAATCCAGATAGTTGTAGGTAATATTGGCCACTTCACCTATTGCCAAAATCGTTCGTCGAGGAACGATGTTCCAGTATTGCAAAGTATTATCTCCCTTTATTTATGCTTTGCTACCCATAGGTATTTATTTATTTAAATCATTTTATATAATATTTCGTAAATAACTTAATATACAATTAATCTACTTCTCGAAAATTGTGAAGAAATGGATACTTGAATAATCATTGGTTTGTTTGATTGGCTTAGTGCCTACTTTCTGCTAGCTATTAAGGCAGTGGGTTAAATATTGTGTTAAAGTAGATACTGTTATTCGTGGTTGTGCAGAGAAGTCTTGAAACATTTATACGTGTCAATAATTACAACTATTAATAATATTTATTCAAATATTTAATAATATATAGATATACATAATAAATCCTAACTATAAATATAAATAAATAACCTCATAAATATACATAAATAGACCTTGGTTCACAATTATAAAGACAGACATTTAACACATAATTTCAGCTCTTCTTCAAGTTCACCAATACGAATAAAAAGGTATTTAGCGAGAGAGATCAAAAGTCATATACCAGTTTCATACTGCATTTGAAAAATAATTACCAATAATGTAGGTGTGGAACCAGATACTAAAGGCGGAAAAATAATAACATTTAATTAAACGAAAAAATCTTTAAATTTCCATTTTTGTTTTAATTAATATTTTTTTCATTACAATATAATAAGTAGTTTTCGTTTAGTTATTAGTTAATTAAATATCTTCAGTTCCTTTAATAAGTAATTTAGTAGTAAGTAATATTATTATAGAGACGGGAAACGGAAATGGAACTTTTGTGATAGTTCCGTTATTCTGAAAATGGAGTTCATAAATGTAATTATTATTTTTTTGTTACTTATTGTTTCTTAAGTTTCCGGTCCAATGGAATACAATATAGTCGACTAAAAGAAATTAATTAAAAACGATTATCAATCCTGATTAATTCATTCATATCTACATTTTTTTTTCAAAGCAATATATACAAAAAAGTAATTTAAATAAAATTACAAACTGTTACAGAAATAAGTTTCTATATAACATCGGCAATGAGCCAAAAGGTTAGTTATATTGAAACTTCTAAGTTCAAAGAAGGTTAACTTTATTTGCTTGGATGAAGATCTAATCGTGTGGAACTCAAAACGATCTTAAGATTAGGGTAATTAGTTAGAAATTGAAACAAATTATAACAAGAATAACCTTTTCATTTAGCAACAATAAAGACAATTTTTCTTATTTAAGGTATTAAAGTTCGACTGGTGCAAAAGCCAGATTTGATGTGAGCTTGTTCATAATAAAAATAAAATAAAGTTTAGTTAATTTTATAAAATTAATCAGTACAGATTAAGGGATGATATATTTAATCTAACATACTAATATATCGAGCCTCGATATTTTTAATAATTTAAATCATCTTGCTTATATGGAGTGGAGTTTAGGGATTTCGGAGAAATATCTATATTAAAATTTGAGAATCGGATGTTAAATGTGTGATTAGCTATTAATGAATATTTAATTTTTGCTATTAAAGCTATTACAAGTTAATTTATATTACCCTATTTTTCAATTAGATGTAGAGGCCCGATATAACGAAATATCGATATTTTACATTGATATACCGAAATATCGATAACTTTCATTAATATATCGAAATATCGATATTTTTCATTGATATATCGAAATATAGATATTTTTCATTAATATATCGAACTACCATTTCGATACATTTGAAAACTCTCGATAATATATATATATATATATATATATATATATATATATATATATATATATATATATATATATATATATATATATGTATATGTATATATCGATATTTTCATCCCTAACCAAAAGACGGCTGGCTTGAATACAGCCTGTATTATATTATAGTTTGTTCCGAGTATTTAGTTTAGTATCAGTGTTGTTCAGTTTATATAATATAATATTTTTCTTATATTCCATCATCATAATCAAGATTTTTTAACAGCCACCTATATTTTTCCATTATAAAATTGTATAATTGATATATATATATATATATATATATATATATATATATATATATATATAATTAATTATATAATTAATTATATAATTACATATTTGACATAAGGTCTTCAGGAATGCATGATTCTTGGCCTAACGCTTTCTTCCTGTAGCCTGGACTATTAACCAACCGCCTGGTTTATCCAGTGACAAAAGGCCTGATTGATATTAAGGAAGCTTCTATTTAAGGCACGGTACTCTTTCTGACATATTCTACCAATTTCCTGTCAAAAGAATAAGATGTTCTAATAAATTTTTCGTCATAAGATATACTTTTCTTAATAGTAGCTTACGGTCTTAATAACAGCATCAATCGTGTTTCACTTATTCATTAAAAAAAAAAAAAACCGTGCATTAAAAAATAATGAATAATGACATACGATCTATTCTTGTGGAGATGAATTTTAAAAAGACGAAAGTAATCGACTTGTTCAAATACAGCCTAGTAATTGCTTTTGTGTTTGTTCCTTGCAAACTGAAAAGAAATTAACGAAAAGAAACAAAGAACCCTTCGTTTCTATCGAGAGTTCCTTGAACAAACATTCTTCCCAGAAGTGGAGTTGCTTAGGCGTCCGAACTTTGGCTAGTGGCCACTTGACGTAGATAAATAACAAACCAGTTAAGTCATAAAAGCTATAAGTCTTCACTATTATTTTTGTATTAATTTATTTTTTAATATAATGAACAACGGCTTAGCGAAACCTAAGGTTCGATGCCGATAAACTTAATCGCTGTCCACAGACCTCCGATCATTGACTTTCATCAAAACCTAAAAACCCAAGGTCAGGCTTAGCACAATCCCCTCACCTACGTTTCGGCCTACCCGTGGACGTTAACTAGGGAATTCAGCGTTATTTTGTTTTTCCTCTTAATAAATATTGCAATAAAGTTCAATAGAATATAATCAATTGAGTCTTTTATAATTACGAACTTTGTGACAACTTAATAGAGCTGGAAAGATGCCTACATTTTAAGATGAATTAAACAGAAGAAAAAAGTAGAAAGCGAATGAATAATAAAATATTTATTATAAAATTATCACATATATTTATTGACATGTTTGCGATTATTTTTATTAGTTTAATATATTAAATTTAATATTCACTTAAATTTTAATATTTCAGACAAATTTGTCCATTTTCTCTTTTTTCATGAATCTATGTTGAAAATTATGTTCTTTAAATTATGTTTTTATAAAATATTTTTCTTATGTTTATCAATAACTAAATTGTTATTTATCCCTTTTTTTATTGTATTCCTATTTTATTTTGTAACATTGTCGTTATTATTAATTATTTCTCTCATAATATTAAATGCACTCCATATCATGTTATACATTTTAAAATGTTTGAAGGTTTATATTTATATTCTTCAAGAATTTAATCACATATGATATCTACACAGAGTCTTCGAAAAGAAAAAAAAATATTATGTTAATTATTTGTAGTTCTTAACAAAATTGGGCTACCCATTTTCTGACAGTGTAACTATCTAAAGAAAAAATATTTTAAAATATATGAAATTAGGGTCTTTTCCGTTTCGAGTACCGCAGTTACTAACCGGTGATTTATGTGGTCACTAGTTTAGCATATGATGCTAAAGTTTAGGTTATTAATAATGTATGCAGTGACCAACGAAAATAAACATTTATTTACATTTTATGACACAGATTCTTATGAGGTATGTCACTCTGATTCATGTAATAATAAACACAACCATCCTCAGTATTAAAATCATTAACAAGTGTAGAGAAATTTATTTTACCCGAATTTAGAACTTTATAGTGTAAACAGATCAGGTAACGAGGCTAGTCGATAATAACAACAGATGTTTAAAATTAAGCATGCAAAATAATAGACATTATCACAGAAATCACCGGTTAGTAACTTCGGTACTCGAAATGGAAAGGACCCTGAAATTATATTAATGTCACCACAGTGAAATTATTAAATCAATTTATATCAATGTAATTTCTCAACCTATTTTATTTCAAACCAGGAGACATCAAGGTGTATGGAAGAATTAATTATTATCTCTTGAGGTAACTGTTACAATAAATTATTTTAAACAATTGTTTGTCTTTTATTATTACTATGAATATCAATAATTACATTAATAATTAAGAACAATAAATTGGCATAATAATGGCCAAACGATCGACTATGAATTTCAATAATTTACATGCTATTACAGCTGATTACTACTAATTTGTATGGCAATGGCAAACAGAGCAATATACTCTTAAGTATGGTGATTAAGATTGTGTGAGAAAGTAACTGGCGTTCGTGCAGGCGGTTCCTTGATTTATTATACAATAATTACTATTTAAAAATATAATATACTGACGCTTTTACTATTACAAACATACATAAAACGTAATTTAAAATGAAAAAAAGTTATTTCAACTTTAAAGAAACAATATATCTAATAAACAGGCATATCGTTAAGTGTAATTAGCAGGCTTAATGAATCAAAGGTTTTAGTTTTTGAAAATGGATGTAATAAAAATATTTAATCTATTGCGATATTCTGAATTGCTAATTCACAGATTCAACTGATGAATTTAACAGAAAATATTAAAGAATAAAAAAAAGAGAGATTGGACGAGTTGACTTCATATTTTTTTTTCTTCTTATTTTCTTTTAAACCTAGGCTTAGTACAGTGATGCAGGATTCCCAGTGAATTTATAATAATATTTTCCACTATGCTTTGTAAGAGGTGTGGTTCATCCGCTAACATGACCAAAACCCCTTTAACGGAAATTTCACTAGCCGAATTCCTCTCTAAACGTTTCTTGTATGTAAGAAATGCATTTTTTATAAATGCACTTAATGTGTACATCCTGTTATTTTGCACAATTACTGCCTCATTTTCCGTCACAGTAAATGTTAGAATATCAACAAACCTTGTTAAGCCTTCCCTACCCAGACAGGACTTATAGTTTTTCTTCTCCAGCACTTTGGCTAGTTGTTTTATGTTATTGTTCCAGAGGGTGACAGGAAGCACTTTCTTTGGACATTTGCCCAATGCATGAGGGTTTCTGACTCTAACCTAACAAATCCGAACACAAAACACTAACTTTCAAGGTCAGACCTAACGTAATCCGTCTAGGGAATTTTGTTTCAGTGCCTTACTATTCTTGTTTTTATTATTACAAATATTTCTCTAGCTGTCGCATAGACTAAATTCTTAAATTTTATTTATTTTTCATAAATTATAAGCCATGGTGGTTTGTAAAATTAAATTTCAATTGCAGTTCGGCTGTTAATTGTATACGTCGGTGGTAAAATCAAAATCTACTATCGTAAGTAATATTTTGAAAGTTTTACATGAGAGCACAAAGAATTTTCAGATCGCACTGAATAATTTGTTGTGGCTAGTCAGTATTTATATTCGAAGTGTTGTATGTTTTTCTACGCTTTTTACTTATTTACAATACTTATACTCGGAAAATATGTCAATATTAAAATGTAATCAAAATCAGAAAAATTGAATTTATGATAGTTAAGCTCTGACTTGTAGAATTTTAAAAAAATATAAAATTTGATTTCGTATCAAAAAGATAAATTTTTGGATGATTTGTGTGGAATGACCCCTAAAGAGCATTCCGATGCAACCCTTCAAGTCGGGATTAACCGTACATCCTCGAAGATGTCTTATAATTTATGGCCAAAGGACCGGATCGATGCATAGGAAGACCCGGATGACAAACAGCGAACCGCGGAGCAAACATCATGATTATGTTTGTCCCTACTTCAGCCTTATGTTTGCTAACCCAGCTGAGTCCCTCCTAACTGCTTCGCCTAATCGCGTGAAACACTTGTAATAATGCCATTCAAACACGCTCACTGTCTGATGCAAGTTTGCTTGTATGAATTACTGGACAAAGTATTGCATCACTTGGAATTATCATTAAAAAAAAAAAAAAATTAAAAGTTGAATGGAATATTTTAGTTTGAGATTATTACAAGAAAATAATAAGGAATCATAATAATCAGCATAATAAATAAAGGAAACAAAGGGTATATATAGTAATAATAAAACAGCAAATAACGAAAACAGAAAAAATGACTAGTGCTGGTAAGTACTTGTGATAAGTCACAAGTTAAATATAAAAGCAGTTCAATAACAGTACTCAGCGATTTTTTATTTTATTTTTTATTGTGGTTTAACGTCCTTTTATTTTAAGGCAGACTGTACGAGTTGTCCTATTGGGTACTAAGCCTATTCTAACTACAGTTCAAGATTCATTACGGGGAGCCGAAATGAAATAAATTTCAACCCATCCAGACCGGATTCGAACCGGAGCCGTAGCAATCTCGAGGTTGCTAAGGTAACACAGTAACACTCTCGGCCACCACGGTCTCTAGTACTCAGCGACTCCTCCTGTTGCTCTGATAACTACATTCAGTCGTCGAGGTATTTAAAAAAATTTAAATTTCCAAGAGATTCTCGTGGTATGTTGTCCCACTCTTCTCTTAGGGCTATCTCGAGTTCTTCGAGAGTCGTCGGGAGAAACAGAAAGTTTCCCATCATATCCCAGACAGGCTATATTGATCTGAGGTCTGGTCTTCATGGTGGAAAATGCAGCATCCTAATTCCAGCTTTGTTGTGGTATTCGAGCAGTGTCAGGTCTAGCAGTATCTGGATTAAGACAAAATCATCTTAAATAAAGGATGTCTTCAATATACCTGACGTATTTATAGTATCTGTATTCGTATCAGCAATGTGTAACTCTGTTCAGGCTTCGGTTCAAATTCCGCCCCACACCTTCACTAAGCCTCCATGGTAACCACTTTGCACATTGCTTGTTCACCTGCTCGTCTTCACTAGTCCAATCAATGTCTTCCAGGGCAACTAAAGTCTTTGAGCTTTATATGCCCTAGCGAGAAGTTGACACTTTGCCAGTCCAAGCACACGCTCTGGCATTCATTCCAATTTCATTTAACCTCCTTGTACCCATTCTTAGAGAAATGTGGACTATTTCACCCTCGTACTCTTTCAATTGAATTTCTGTCTTCATTGGCAGTAGAGAAGCGGCTTCTTATAACATGGAATTCAATAAATCGTTCGTCGGGACCTGTTGCCGTGAGTGGCCGATCTTACATGGGTTACCTATCCCTCTGTAACACTTCATTGTCCTGGAGATCGCTGACTAGTTAATGCAAAACATTGGAAATATTGCGTTGGCTAATACCCTCCACGCAACGTAATCGCCATTTCTTTCGATAAATTTTGCCAAGTGTTTTTCTAATAATTTTTATATAATAAAAGCCACTTAAAAAAAACTACATGATTAATTAAAAGAGAAACGAATCATCCCGATGAATAACCGGTTGTTATGCCAAAAGATAAAACAGTACATAGTTTTTGTTTTTTTAAAAAGTGAAATATTTCCTCGTCCAAGAAAGAAGTTTTCAAAAAAAGTTTAACATTCATACATTGTTGCTTTTGAGCTATACAATTTATTTATTACCTTGCAATTCTGATTTTGTTTGTTATCGTACATTATGCATTATGCATAGTATGTATCGTATATTATTTATTTGTGTATTTAAGCTGTTTAAAGGTATTTATTTATGCATTGTTTATGTTATATTTATATTTTAATTTTATATTGTTATATGTTATATTGTATTCCTATATACTTATGTCTGAACGTATTTTGAGATGACGTTGACATAGTAAAGTTGTTAATATTTTTGGCTTTAGCACATAAATATTTTTACAAAATTATATTTATTGCAGCCAACTCTATTGGTATGTGTCATATCCCAAAAGCAAATAAAAATATTCATTCAATCATTCACGCAATTCTATTTGTTCATGGGGTATATATAAAAAAATAAAAAAAACTTTAATAGGGATTTAAAATTTGATTTCAAAGTCAAAGAATTCTTCATGCACCTTTTTTTATTAATATGCTGCATTATTCCATAATATTAAATAATTCAAAAATGTGTGTCACATATGATATTATAAACTATCTACACACCACATATCATAGCACCCACATAAACAGACGACATTAACATATAATCATCAACATTTCCATATACTGATAAGAAAGGCACGTGTTTCATTGGTTTCTTATCGAATTGTCTTTTTTAGTTTCTAACCAGTCGTAGTCAGGTTAATAGTCTCACTAAATTAATTTTTTTTTTTTGTTTGTTTTGTTTTTATATAGGTACCAGTATTGATTTTTAATGTTAATTATACCATTTCATCATTATTCGCAAGTTCAAGTTAGTATATTATATTTTCCTTTTATAAGCACATTTCTGCCCTAACAAGTTAAAATGCCCTCAATTTTTTTTGCTTAACACGTTTTTGTAAAGTTTCCGAATTGGTATAGTCATTAGAAAGCACGAAATCATTGAATTAACTTATAATGGCAAATTTACTGTTTGTATTGTATAGTGAAACGCTGCAAATTATTACACAACGGTTACTATTAATTATTATTTTTTCTATTAATTATTACTAAAATTATTGGAAGTTTTTCAATCAATATATGTATAAATTTATCCTTCTCCTCCCCTTTTACCCGACCCACCCTTCCTTACGCTATTCCTAATAGGCACTCTGGGACAACTAGCTTCAACGGGTATGAACTCGGAGATTGTTAAAAACAGTGGCTTTTCGTAGCGATACACAGATTAAAAAGTATTTTAAAAAAAATTAAAGGCTTCTGTATAATGATTCTAAAAAACTTTATATTTTTCTCTTACCTTCAGAAATGACTGAGATATGGACGCGCGAAACCTCTAATCTGCCACCATTTTGGGGTAAAACGGTTGAATATAATGTCGAGGATCATTCTAGAATGACCTGCGCATTAGGCTCCATAAAAAAAATTTAAAAACGGTTCAGTAGTCTATGTCTATGAAGCCGCGGCGACAGACGACAGACGAATGATTTTTTCATTTTTTTTTTTAATAATACTAATCTTAAATACTAATCTTAAAATTTTCATGAAGGTGGGAAGTTTTTTTTTCTTTGTCTATTACAAAGGTTTAAAATAATGACGATGTTTATTTTGTTTATTCAGCTTGCTATAAATAATTAAAATGGACCCCTTAAAATATTAATGTTAATGTCCATATGTAAATTGAATATTAGGCTTTTCCTTTTAAAATATCTATACAGTATACAGAGGTACTTCCCTATAGTAAACATCATTTGCAAAACATTAAATCTTAAAAAAAAAATATTATTATGTGTAAAACATTATATTTATGTACATCTGATTTCAAACATCAAAATCATTATTAATGCTGATATTTAAAGTTTTAGTATAATATGCCTTATATTGTACTATTAATTTACCTCAAAAAAAATTGTTCTAATCTATATCATTTTTTATTTAAACTGATTTATCATAATTTTTAGTAATGTTCTTTCAATTTTTTCCTCTCCAACTATTCATCTGTGAATTAAGTATTCACGCACGTGCGACACAGTGCTAATTCGGAGATAAGCGGACATGCAGCCCTGGATGCTCTAGATAAAGCACGCCTGCATTTTTAATGTTCTGAATTTATTTATGTTCTACCTGGAACATGGAATATGGATGGTAAATAGATGTTTTTTACTGAATGTTCTAAAAATAAAAACGCTGCAAAATATCACGCAGTGGTTTATTATTTACAAATAGTTATATTACCAAAAATAAAAATAAAAAATTGATCAGGATTTTTGTCGATTTTTTTTTTAAAGTTTTATATTTTTCCTCCATCCTCATTTTATTTTTCTTGGTAGATTATAAAGGTTCATTATTAGAGTATAATAAAGTTTATTTAACAAATAATAACGATTCCGTCCAGCCAGATGTTAACATCTTTCGGACAATACCAAGGTCATATAAAAATTTACAAAAATAAAACATTTTTTTTTATCAATGTTGATTAGATGGGTGTTGTGGCGACTGCAACCTTAATAATATGTATGCAATTTGGAGCTTATTTCCGAAAGATTAAGCATATGAGTGGTGATACATACAAATTACAACCAGTCATAATTTACATAACTTTTAAAAAATATGCTAAATTAATTATAAGAAAAAAATAAGAATTTAGCGTAATATAGAAATAATAAGGCATTATAATATATTATAGAATAACATAAATTACATTTTAAAAAAATAAAAGGAATAATTACTTACTAACTATTTACTATAAAAATTATATTTTATATTTAATGTGCTTCAGAATAATATATAAAATCATTATTATGATTATAATAATTAATTAATTATAATCAGAATTATAATAATACTGTATAATACATTCGACACAGGGAGTAATAATTAAAGAATGTACCTTGCTAGAAAATAAGAATATAATATAACTAATTTACCATATATATCTTAGGGATATGTATAGGTTGGTTGTAATTTAATAAAACCAAAATTAAAGCTATTTGGTCAATACAGTTAGTAGTTATTATGGTTAAAAAATAAAATAAAGAAAGTACCGAAAAAAAATAAACCATGAAATATAAGTGAAAATAATAAACTAAAAGTTAGTATTTTTATATTTTTCTTTGATTTTTATAATTTATTTATTTTAGGTGTATTATATAGTTATATAAATTTCCTATTCTACATCTGAGATATTCTATTGTTGCGTAGTCAATTTATGGATATCTTTTTAATTCAATTAACATTTTGTTAAATCACGTGTAGTGCTATTTGAAAAACTTAGAGCTTTGAATTATTGATTTGATATGTTCTTATAAAAAAATTACATTTATAATTGTATACAAATATTATTATTATTAACAAATTATTTTTTCATTCATGACGGTTACTGAAACTGTAGAGTAATTTAAATGAATCAAACAAAATATAACTCCATAATAATAATTATAAAAAAAAAAAAAAAATCCGAAAAAAGGTTTCGTTCAAAAGTATTACAATAAAAAAAAAAAAATTTAATATGTAATATTTTTAATATAGATAAAATTTATCTTTTTCTGAGTTAGTGGTGAATGAATATTTTAGCATAAAAAAACTTTGTACATATGAGTTTATTTAATTAATTTAGCGTGTTTTGTATTATTATTAACACGATTTAATTTAAGACCATTTCATTTTATATTTATATTACGAGTTTAATCAAAATCGTTAGAGCCTTTTAGGGAAAATCACTTTTAAAAAAGGGTAAAATCAACGATAAAAGGTGGCGTTCGTTGATTTTAGCGAAAATGTTGCTGTAACATCTTAGGCATATACCCTCATATATTACCTCCCTGTTTCGTACAACTTTTCGTTTTTTAGCTCGTCTTTTCAAATTCACACAGATAATTGGTTATTTGGACTCAGAGGACTTACAAACGTGTATTTCCGTTGAAAATTGGAAAGTTATTCTCATTTGCAACACTTCCTCTTATTATATATTTCATATGGAGGTATGTGAAATTAATTATCCAAAATAACAGTTAACAGACTATGATGTTGAAACAAAAGAAAACTAAAAAAACAATCTATTTTGGAAACTAAAGATAACTCTTAAAAACCATCGCCAGTGGTAAAATCAATTTGAATTTGAATTAATAAATTAATCTTTAACTATTTAAAAGTTACCATAAATGAACTATATTTAAAAATAATTATAAATGCCATAACATAAAAAAACAAAACAATTTTTTTTAAAGTATTATTCTAACTACATATTTTAATTTATTTAATTTTTTAATGCTTATTATAACTGCTAGATTTTATCGGTTTTAATGCATTTTATTTATTTTCTAATTGATTTTAGTTAGACTGCCTATATTTTCACTTCATACCATGATTTGTTGGTTGATTGGTTGTTTTAAGACCATAAAAGATTAAGGCGTAAAACCTATGGGTAATCATCGTCTTTGTTAACACATATATGTTTATATTAATAATATTGAAAGATATTAGATGGGATGGTTAAATAAAAGTGTTAAGAAAATATTATCAGGATACGAGAACAAAAAATAATAAATTAAAAGTTAATAAATTAAGAAAAAATAAAAAAAAATTAGAAAAATAAGAGGGGGAAATAAATAAATAAGAATAGAGCATAAATAAGAAAGAGGAAAAAATAAATAAAAAGATAAATAAATAAGATAGTGAAAGAAATGAAAAAATAGGAAAAGTAATATTTGATATTTTTAAAAAACCATTCTTATGAATTGTTCATGATTTGTTCTAACGCATTCATTCCTCATTATTTTGAACTATATACCTCATGTTTCTTTGAACATTGAATGGTTTAGAGACAGTGATTTTTCTAATCTTTTAATTTTTTTTAAATAATAAACGAATATAAAAATTCAATAAAGCCTCTGTTACTGACTTCTCATCGCAGACGAATCCCGAGTCGTTGGCTTTTCAATCCAACACCAATTGTCTCGCTCCAAAGCGTCTTTCTGTTCCGGACAAACAGAGGGATCTGAGATACTCCGTCTTCCTTTGGACTTCTGACACTTTTACCTCGAAATTCCTGTTCTTCTCGGGCACTTTCATCTTCTTTTTTGTTTTTGTCATACGTCGCTCAAGACAATTAGATTAGTTCCTTCGTCAGCTTGTTTGTTAGACTCATACTCCTCTATCCTGAAATGAAAGGCACATCTCTGAAATCTTTTTTTCAGCTGAGCTATTCGCTGACTATTCGAAATTGTAATATATAAATATTTAAAAGGAAAATTAATATTTATAAATAAGTTGCTAATTTATATATATATATATATATATATATATATATATATATATATATATATATATATATATATATATATATATATATTATAAATTCTGTTCCTAGTACTGTACTCCCATACGATCAATGGGAGTACTCTCTTTCTGTCTGTCTTCAAAATCACACGTAAAGATTTTGCTTAAGCTATTATTCTAAAAGTCTTTGGACCTTAAAAAACGATTGGCGTGATAAATAAAAAAAAGAAGGTGGCATGAAACATGTTTGAAAAATAGTGAAACGAAACGGGGCATTTTTTGAAAGATTTTTTATTTTTTAAATAAATAATACACTATTAATTATTTTATTTTTTATTATATTGTCCTTTCTTTTTTACTAAAATATGAATTTTAATATTTCAGTAAATATGAAATGAACTTTGGAGGGTTCAGTAAACATAGTAAGTGTTTTGCTGATTTAATTTTTCTAATGATTCTAAATATATGAAGAGTCCGCAGAGGATAGGGGAAGAGAAACAGACGAAAATTTGGATGATCGGTTTGTTAAAAGTGTTGAAGAATAACCATAGACTGGATAATGTAAGAACTCCAAACTTTAAAATTTGATTTTCCCGAAATGCATTACGGATGACATTTCTCCTTTCTTTCGTTGACTATGGAATATGTTGTAATATTTTTACATCGTTATTATATTGATATTATGACAAAATATTAAAATTATTGTAGTATATATGACTGTAAAACATAGCTATTTTGTTAGTGATAATTTTGGGCATTAAAGGCTTTTCCAGTTAAATGATTCACTTAAATTATCAGTTAAATTATATGTTTTTGGCTACACGAATAATACAAGCTAGATTAGTTCTAGAAATTTTTAAAATAACAGAGTCCATTTCACATGCATATTATTCCTATGGTACACACTCGTTAATTTCTATTGTCGATTCATTTATTTATAATTATTGTTGGGAATGTATAATAATACTATTATTCTTTTTTAGTATTATTACTTCTTTGTACGCAGTACCATCTCTGAATCCATTTTGACAAGTTTCGTCGTGACGTACGTTCACACTTGCGTATCTCGCATAACTCAAAAACGGTTAGCCGTAGAAAATTAAAATTTTATATCTAGGATTGTTGTAAAATCTAATTGTGAGCCTCAGTTTTTGATCATCACATCACCGGAAGTAGTACTTTACTTGTAGGTCATAATTGATTAACATCAAAAATTATATTAAAATGAAAACTTCTCAAATATAGTATTTATATCTTATATATTGATTTAAATAACATACTAGATTTTTATATAAATTGAAAAATCGGAAGCAGTACTTTACTTGAAGGCCATAATAAACTTTCATAAAAAATTATGTTAAAATATAATGTAAAACATCTCAAATTTAGTAAATAAGACTTTTAAATCAATATAAATAATATGCTAGATTTTGATAAAAATTGGTAAGCAGAGAGGGGTACTTTTCTTGAAGGTCATAATAAACTTAAATCAACAATTATATTAAAATTAAATACAGAGATCATATGGTTCGGTAATAAAGGTTAACAACGCGATTTTTTTCCACTCTAATTAAAAATTTTTATTACTTGTTTCAGGTGTTAAAATTAAGTGTAAAATAATTGTTTTCCTCCGCTTAAAATGTCTAAACCGTCGATTTCCAGTGCATCTAGTGACATCAACAGTTCTAATGTTGTCGCGTACACGAAAAAATCTCTTGTGAACTTGTTACCTACTGAAGGTAAACGACATACAATAATGATATAAGACTATTCCTGCCTGGCAACACTGGATAATAATAAAAATAAACTTCTCTGAAAACAAAAATAAACTTGGCTTACAAACAAACAAAAAGTTCTACTGAAAAAAAAAAAAAAACGCAATACACACATAAAAGTTTGTTATCGCAACTTAAAACTGTCCACCACGTTGCCACTACATTATAACACTGCCCGGCCAGGTAATTGTTGGTTAGCCCAGTGTTGCAGACATTAGAAATTACACAGATACATAGTTTAATTCAATTACATAATTATTTCTGTCTGGCAACACTGGATGGTAACCGTCGCCGGGCATAACCTTCTTGTTTTCTTATGTGAAGTGCCGTAACAAGACATTCAGAAACAAAAGCTTATGTATGTGTCAATAGATAGATGTAGCGGACGCCGAGTGTCGTTTTTTTTTATTCTGCAATCTTCGGAAATTATTAACCAAATTCAGGATCACTTTTTGAGCCACCAATTTATAGTTTAACAGGCGTACAAGGAATTCATGGGGTGGTCCATATCAGATATTTTGTATGGTAACATCATTTTTAACTGTATACGGTATTAAATCAAACAAGCAGATATACAGCTATTTAGTATTTTCATATTAAAGTATTTAAATTTATTTAATTTTTTATTAATCATTTGATTTTAGGGCAGTAGATTGTGTGCAGTAGTAATTGGGTGTGTGTTTTAATTGTTTATTTATGTTCAAATAATTTGGGTTTTAGCTAGTTTATTTTTAGATTTATCATTTGTTTATTTTATCTTTTTTGCTTTCTTAATTTCTAAATAAATAAGCCATGCCTAGGATCTGTATACCAATCAATCTAAATCTATGTATCAACATTCTGATAATTTTTTTTTTTTATCTATGCTTCAATACTAAAATTATTTTTAATACATCATACATTATTCAAACCTTATAAAAGGTTCCTTATTGCCACAATAATATATAAATACATATTATAAAAGATGTTTGGTCTAATCGGAATATATTGTCTGCAGCGTTAATGGCCTTAGGATGCTATTAGAGACCTTTTCCCTTAAACGGGGAACAAGACAAGGGCTGAGATATTTCTTAAGAGAGAGATATTGCCTGATTCCTAATAGTACTCGGGTCTCAACATTCCTGGCGCACAGGGCTTTATATTAGATGGCCCTTTGGAAAGGCCCTTAAAGTCGACAGCCAGCCCTGCACAGTTGTGTCTTTAATTATATTAAAATATGCCGGGGGGTGTTTTATATATATATACGTAAGTCATAGGTCTACTTGTAATTGTTCTTTTGTACTTTATGAAACAGTTGGCTCCTATAAAGTACAAGTGGTCCTATGACTTATTATCCCAATGACTTACACTGTGAAATGTTGAACAATGATAACATTTAAAACATATATTATAAGTTATATTAAAAAAAGTCAATTAAAAAAAAATGAATTATATTATTATTATCAATAATGATGATAAGCAACATGTAATTTTAGATACAATACTTTCCCCAAAAACTAATAACTAATAATAAATAATAACTAAATTAAATAATATAATTAACTAAATAATAAAATAAATAATAAACTAAAAACTATATGTGAGGGATATCATCAACCGTCGAAATTCGTCGTCTTTACTCGCTTACTATAGTTCCGCCTTCAGGCCAAATCCAAAAATTCTTTTTGCAATCTCTATTAGCACATTTTCTATGTTAAATGATACCAATTGTTGCTTTCTAGCCTTTTTAGAAGCGGAGCTATGAGCGTTTAAAAGTGAAACCATTAAACCATTAAAGTGAAATTTTTCTATTTTAACAATCCAGAGGGAGAAACGTAATTCTACGTTAAATAATACCTCTGTCTTGGAATATCTCAGATGTTACGGCTTTCATAATTGGTCATTAAAAGTGGAGTTTTCTATGCGTAGGGACTCCCGCATAATAGATTTTTTTTGTATTCTAAGTTCATAACATAATAAAACAAAATTCGGAACGAATGTCATCTATTTGGACATTAATTTATAATATAAATAAAAATTTAACAAATGAAAAAATTGGCTTTAGCTCTTAAAAAAAGTACTAAAATAATTTGTTTTCTCTACTTAAATAATTAGAAATTGTAAATCAATTTTATTAATAGTTTTTTGTTCCAGTATCAAGAACATACGAAGTCGTTTATAAAAGTAAATAATTAAATAGATGTATATATTTATTACCGGGATTACGCCATACCAACAGACTTTAATTATAAAATAAAACAAGATAATAGTTTTTTGCGTACATTACGTTACTCCATCTGGGGATGTTAGGGAAGACAAATTTTAAGACGCTTTCTGTGTCATTTTTAAAAGCTCGTAGCTCTGCTTCTATAAATGCTAGAAAGCATGGATTGGTATCGTTTGATAGGGAAAATTTGCCATTAGGGATTACTTGAAAAGAATTTTCGGGTTTGTATTTAAGGCGGAAATATTGTAAACTATTAAAGTTGACCGATTTTGAGTGTTGAGTTAATGACGTCACCGATCACAATGTAATTTTCAGCATATCGTCGTCCCTCTGGTAAACTTACGAATGCGAATATCACTGCTTTTCAGGAGAGCAAAAAAAACGGTTGCATTCTTCTGAGTATAAGGGCCGATTTCGATTATTTTAAATTTCTTTGTTGGTGTTGTTGTTTTTCTATTAACTCATACTTTAATGTATAATTGTTGCTTTACCTTTATAATAATAGGCATATTTTTGTTACTTTAATATGGAAGCTTCAGACTTAATGACGATTTTCATAAAAATGCAACTGCGATTTAATCACTTTCTAATGCCTGTAACAGATTCGTAAATTTACTACAGGCTGTATCAACCGGAATACTATCGAAAATAATAAAAACAAAAAATCGAATTTTTCACATTCGTAAGTTTAACAAGGGACCCGACGGTATGACTGTATCTTCATTCACGATATAGCTAGTTTATATTTATGTATTTGCTATTTTATATTTATGTATTCTTCTTTGCAATTCTCATTAGTTGAACTCATAAGTAATTCCATCCTGGGAGTATGTGGTAGACATTGTCCGATTATTTATAAACGTCTAATTTTCTTTCGCTATTTATTTATTTACTTATTTAATTTTGTTCCTATTTCGATTTTCAACTTTGGTTCTCAAATTGGTGTATTTATTCAAAAATTTTCAAATATTCAAATAATATTATTTCATACTCTCCTATGTACGAACGTCTTTGGATCATTCTCACAAGACTTGTCCAATTCTTGTATTTTGACTTGAGGTTATTTTTTCATGTCTCTAATTATTATTGGCTCCAATTTTTGTGCATATTTTTGGTGAGTACACCTATCACCAGTGAACAATGAATAGCCAAAATATTCACATTTTAAGTAATTTTTAAATTCAAAATTATCAATTACGTTTCTGTTCACATTGGCTGAAAAAAAAATCTTAATACTTGATATAGCGCAAATGTGCTATATTCGAAAAATTAATGATATTCTAATTTTTTAACATTTCCAATGATTAGGAGGTCTCCAGTGCATGTTTGATGATTTCATCTGTAGGATTATTTTAACACATACTCTCCGGATTGCGGGGTAAAACTGCTAAATCATGAAATACTCCATCGTTCAAGGTCAGAGGAGATCGGTTTTATCCCCTTAGAAAACGAATATTTCCCGAAATAATAGTGGTAACATACATGAGCACTCGTTTTCTCAATACTCTGGAAACATAAGTTCTTGATGACCTCCTAAGCATTTTAACCACAATTTACTTTAAATGTAAATATTTTGGCCATTCACTTTATTAGGTTTGCTCACCAATAATATACACGAAAATTAGAGCCTACTCGATGATAATTTGAAGCAAGTAAATACAACCTCAAAGTCAAAAGATGCGAATTTGACTAATCTCAAGGGAATGAACCTTTTATGTTTTTTCTCACTATTTCTAATAGTACTTTTTTTAACTAGAACTAGACTCATTTAATGTTTTAATTTCTAAAGAATTCAATGTTTATTTTAAATTTAGTTAATGAATATATAGGTTTGTCGATAAGTTTAAAGGTTTTATTTTATTGTTGTTTTTTTTTAAATTTACGAAATGGTAGATTAAGTTTAAATAGACGTAAAAAAGAAAAAGAAGAGTTTGGTAGACGTGGAAATAATAGATCTAAGAGGTTTACTTGAAAAAAAATAAGAAAAAAGTTAGAGTTTGCCTTGAAAATTGTTCAATACGCACTCTATTAGCTAATTTCCGAAATACATCACATCGTTGGTTCAAAGATGAGTTCAAGCCATAAAAAATTATATCCTGTATTTTGAGTAGTAAGTGTACGGCTTGTGCATTTTTTTTATATAAAGAAAAAAAAACCTCCAGTCTACTTTAAATTTTAGATTTTCCCCAAGTATAGGTATAATAAATTTGAAATACCTATAAATACAATGAAAAAATGGAATTGCATAATCCTAGCTTCTGAAAAGAAGAGTGTATGCATTCCCTGAGAGATTGAGTGGATAAGCTGAAACAGGTTTTTAGGACCAGCTAAATTAGATTTGCTGAACACAACATTCCAGCTTGCAGGAACACATCTTCTTTAAAATACACTGTTTGTTTTCCTTTCCTCCTTGTTTTTGGTAGCCTTGAATCGTATAACAGATCTGACATTGACATCTTTAGAACCGAATGGATTGATGTTGTTTTCTTTTTTTCCGATTCATTTCACTGGATCAGAACAAACCTAAAATTTTCGAACTGGTATTCTAAGCCTTTCTTGATTTTTTTTGTTTTTCACCTCTAGCTAATTGGCTGTACTTGATTTCTCCTTTAATGCCCGTCTACAAAACTCTCTGAACTTTGGAATAACAGGTACATAGATACATTTTTGTTAATCTAACATTTTTTTTTTGCTTTTAAATCGGTTCAATAAAACAGCAATAATAAAATAGCATTAATATAGTTCCAATAAATAATCTTGCTAATCTCTGAAAGGATAAACATTGCAATATTATAATTAGAGGTGTACATAAGTGCGTGTGAGGGCGTATGTATATTTAAAACATAATATTAGTAATCGTTATTATTAATATTATGTTTTTTATTTTTATGTTTTTGTATTCATTAAATTATTTAATGCATACACTAATAGTTTAGCATGCTGCAAGTCCATTACTATATGACACACCACACACATAACAAAAAGTTAAGGGGAAATCCGTGCCAAGATGAATACATTTATTTTATTTCCTGATTGAATGTTAAAATATTAAAGTTACAATATTTTTATTCAAATTTGTAACAGCTAATGATTAGTGGATTAATTCAAACAAAAATAAAATAAAATAGCAATAGAAGAATGAGAAATTACAAACAATTAAGAAGGAAACACAAATAGAAGAAAGATATATGAAATTAATAAACAAAAATACGTAAATAAAACATATAAAGCTCAAAAAGCTTTGTATACTACACTTACCTGCCTTAATTCTGTTCTGTTTGATAGAACTTTCTATATCAACTTTGACTTGATTGGTTTATTTCAAGCTCATTGAATTAAAATTACTAGTCTTGATTGTATAAGCATTAATAATAACTTCTATTTTTTTGGTAAGCATTAATTTTTTTTTTTTATTAAAAATCCTTATTTCACAGAACGTATGATTTAAGGAATGAAAAAGAAAATATTAAATTAAAATCCGGAACGAGTTTATAATTTAAATATAAGCAATTACACTTCTTATTATACTAATAGAATTTTTAAACATTTTTATGGTGTTATTATATATAGTTGGCATATCTCTTTTTCGTATTTTGCCAAAAGTAACTGTTATTCTGAAATATAAATAACTTAATTTCCAATACACGTTTTTTAATACTGATACTTATATACAACTCAAGCATACAAACAGCTTGATTGAGCTATTTTATATTTTAAAAAAAAAGTTACTTTTCCGAAAACATTAAAAAATGATATATCAATATCTGCCATAATGTCATAGAACTGTATATTATGAATATATAAATATGATAATAAGAGTTAAATATTAAATTTATTCTGAGTTATTTTTATATCATTAAAAAAACTATATTGCTTATATTTCATCCTCAACATCAATCAGATTCCCCAGCCAAGAGGTGATAATGATATTCTCGCCCTCAAAGCCGCTTGTGGTAATTTATTTTTGAATAAAAACGAATTAAAGAAGGAAGCACTTTTTCCCATAACGAACCTTCTTTTCTTTAAGACCAGTAACCTTTGAAGAAAGAAGAAAGCTAAAAGGTTGTTCTATAACACCCCTCTCCCCCTCTCCTCCTCCGATAGAAGTAGTAATTGAGAGGTTTCCCGAAGGCCGCAAATAAACTGAAGAGGATAGTCCTTTCGGAGCCGAACCTTTGGAGTTTATAATCTGCAATTATTGCCGTTCTCATTAGTTTTTTTTCCCTCCCTCTGCTTCATAACTATATTCTTCTCTATTTAGGAGTTTCTTCCTCGTCTGTTTATTCAGATTCAACGATTTACTTGAAGAAAAAGAATAAAATATTTTTAATATTGTATAAATTTGACGATTCTAAAAGAAAACCTACAGGCTCTCAAACACCTATAAAAAAACAGACAGCCAATGTTTCTCCATTTCAGACATCATCAGGAAAGATTAGAATGACAAAAGTGCCGACCAGCGACTGCACTTCTCACATCTCATATCAACAGCTAAAAAAGAATAGAATAGATAAATAGTGCATCGCTTCAGGGCCGGAACTAAGGAGGGGCAAAGCGGATATTTGCCCCGGGCGAAAGAGTTTAGTGGGCGCCAAATTTAGAGTTAAATTTTATTTTTAGGTCAAGTAAAAACTATTGGTTTCTTCTTTTTGATTGTTCAAACCTTAATTCAGTTAATAAAATGGCTCAATGTTATGAGATTATGATATTTATTTCGAAATAAAAATATTTCCTAAAATACTGTAGACTTTTAATGGAGTAGAGAGGTAGTAAATGATGTGGCGTCAAAATTAAGTTTGCCTTCCCTGATAAAAATTCTAGTTCTGGCCCTACATCACTTTAAATCAATCCAGTGTATACTGATTTCAACTAATTGTAAGTTTATTCCGAATTTTCTTGGGTTATATTTATTTCGATTTTCAACAAATAAACAAAGATTCAACTCTTGTTTTTTTTTCTATCTTCAAAAACTCATGTGTACTAAGAATATATTTTTCTTTTTTTTAAATGTTTTTAAAATTATTTAACTTGCTTTCTATTTTGACACCCACGAAAAAAAAAAATTAAAACAATTATTAACTGAATCGTGCTCTCTTTTCTAGTAAAACAAACATGTTTTTATTAAAATAACGAACGTAATTGAAAAAAATAAATGAATAAAAAACGTTACGTTCTGTTAAGTACTTTTGATCGTCGATTTCGTTAATTTAGGAATATAATTGACAGATAATCTTCAAAAGTTTCTAAAAATGTGTTCTTTTTTTTTGTTTGTTGACGTTAAAGCCACCTTGACACTTTACAGGCATCCCATAATTTATAAATGGGATATTCCACCATATTATATAAGTTATCAATTTGTATTCATCAGTTGTCCCTATCTGCTCTTTTGCACACAAAGGGTAGGAAGTTACTTTGGCTAAGTAAGATAAAGGTCAGTAGGGACTTGGCATCAATTCTTGGTCTGAAACTAAGCCAGAATCGATGAAGGGTATGGACATTTTCCGTCGTTAGTGTGGTTCTTAAAGCTTACTACTTCGTAAAAGCATAGTTTTACGATACACAAGTATGTTTCATTATTATTTATTTAATCATTTCTTTTTTTATATAATACCACTTTTATTTCTCCATATGATTTTCCTTTTTTAAAGTAAAAATTGTACTTACAACTATCTAAAGCAGAGGAAATATATTATTTAGCGTAGCCGGTCACTAATTTATTTATCATTTTATATCTTTTAATTATTTATTTCTTCTTTTCTCACTTAACTTGCATTTTAACAAATTCTGAGCTCAAAAAATTTTCTTATTTTTTAATTTTAAGACTGTCTAAATAATATTACTAGGTTACGGGTACTGGCAATGGTGGGAAGAAATATTACTTTGAAAGGGTCTTTTTGGTCCTTTCTGCCAATATCTGACGACTACTTAGAAGTTTGGGCCTTGTACTAACAAGAGAACGAGTGTTATTCTTTTTTCCGAGAAGTGGGGTAGCTTACTGGGCAAAGCACTATATTTTATTTAGACGTGTTTTGTTAGACGTAATAAGTATTTAACCTGAATCCATTGGTTGTAGGCTAAAGGTTTTTTTTTTTCTTTTCATTATTTTGCTTATTTTGTTTATATGCGTTTTAATCATCTTCAAAATCGCCATCCCGATTGCTGTGTTTTTTTGGAAAATCCGCTTTCTTGTCAGAAACAGCATATGATTACTTCGATTCCTGAGGCGAACCGATCCGACAGAATTTACTATATATATCTAATTATCTAAAGAGGATGATGTAAATGCCGCAGACCTATGGCACTACATTATTCAATTTATTTACAATTGTAAAACCTTTTCAAAGTTATCGTGTTTATACCAATTCACTAGAAATCTAAATTAAACGGTGATATAAGGTTACAAAGTTAAGTTAAGCCCCTATATATACACATAACACTAATTTATTGAGGTATTTATAATAATAAAATAGAAAACGGAACATACCGATATAATGGTATATTTGTTAATTTAATTTTAAATGCAAATAGGTTCCTCTAACGGAACTTACAATCTAGTTTCTACATATCTCATCCTACAAAATTAAGGTACACCTCAAATATAATTTTTTTTAATAATCATATTTAAAGTTTTTGTTCTACAGTTTTGAATAAATCCTTCTTAAAACATACTGAGCATTCGTAATATCTGGGTGGTGGAGGAGCCAACTTCAGTTATCCTTATATTCTAAGTACAAAAGGGACTGCTTTCTAAATTGAATACTGTTTATAAATCATAGTTAAATTTTTTGAGTTGTACCTTTGTGCGTATATATAATAATAGTGTGAAAGTACTGTAAAGTAGGTTGCCAGTGTTGGCAGATTATTTACTGTCTACGGTTTCTGTCAGTTATCTGCTTCGCGTCGCTAAATTTTGTCTACTTCGCCTTTGAACTCTTCTGCTTCTTCAAGTGTACCTGCTAATGCTGCTGGTGAAGTCTTCTCTTCCCTTCTCCTTCCGCCACTCTATCTGAAAATGTGCCTCCTTCGGATCTAGCCTCCACTCCAATACTTCTTTTCATCGATATTTTTTTCCCAGCTGTTGTGAACTTCACTTTCCGTTCTCTTTCTCCAAATATTTTTGAATATTGCCGGACAACGCCTATCATTTCACCCAGTGGCGTAACTATATTTTTTGCGCTCGGGAAAGTGCGTCCCTTCGACATTTACAGACCTGGGCAAGTGAGAAAAGGTTGCATGAGCGGGGGAATATTTTTTTGTTGAATAAAAACACTGCGAAATGATGTGACAAATAATGATTACCAATATTTTAAAAATGAAATTTATTACAGTACTTACAAAATATTAAAAAAATACAAATTGTATGCTCAACTTTTATGCCCGATCAATACGAAGGCAACACCAAAGGCAAAACCCCTCATGGTGTAGTTTGGAATCAGTTTTTTAGAAGAGGGATGAAGGGATAATGTAGTAATGTAGATAAGAGGAAAGCGAAATTGTTACGCTAATGGCGTGGTATATTCACTTTTCTCGTTTTAGAATGTGCTACGAACAAAGTAGCTAACACGATGCGATAAAAACATAAGGTCATAAGATTCCATTTAGCGTCGCATTTCGTTTTTATTAGTGCTTTGAGTTACATTCACCTTCTATTCTTTATTAACCTATGTTTTTTTCTTGCAATATACTCGATAATAACTGAAATTTTAATCTACCCTTTGATATTTCCATTTTTATGGCGCCCGGCACCACTGCACCCATTCGAGTTACGCCAGTGATCGCATCCATATGGCATACTTTCTTCATTCTTTATCAAAGCGTTGTTTTTAAATGCTAAATTAATTAGCTACTATTGACTAACTTTCTTCTTTCTTTACCAATATCTGAAGGAGTACATTTATTTCAAACGCACTATATATATATATATATATATATATATATATATATATATATATATATATATAAAGATTACTGTATATATATATATATATATATATATATATATATATATATATATATATGTAAAGACTAAGTTTCTTCGGACGTATGAAGAGAATGAATCGGAATAGGTTGAACAATCTAATATTCGAAAGAGTGATGGGAAGTCGGAACAAATAAAAGAAAAAAGTAGAAAAGTAGAAAAGCTGGTTATCAAAGGAGGAAGACTACCAAGATAGGGAAGAATTCGGGAAGATGGTGAAAAACACAAAGGTTCTTGTAGTGGAAAAGAAGAAGCAAGAAGGTAAAAAGTGGACGGAAGAACGAAGGAGAGTGATGGAAGAAAAAATTAGAAGAATATGGACTAAAAAGAAAAAAAACCTAGAAATGGTATACGCGTGGTCCTTTAGTTGGCCTGTGTCTCGATAAATATATAATATATTATATTATTACAATATATATATTAAACAGGAAACAAATAATATATACAGAGGATTACTAAGAGGAATAAAGCAATTAGTTCAGATCCCTTGTGTGTTATCTAGTTTCCTTTTCCTCTTTCTTTTTTTTCTTTTGGTTTTTTTTGTATATATTTTTTTAATATATTTTTTGTTATATTTTTTTTTAATATTCATGGCCAATATATCCCCTATACTTAGTACATAGCACTATTAATGCTTCCTGAAATAAGTTTAGCAGGATGTAAAACGCTTTGCGGCAAAGTTTATACCGTCTCCGAACCAAGATGAATATTCTATAAAGCACACAGTAAACGTTTGAGAATTAATAGGAAACAATGAGCCGTGATTCTCCTAGGACAATGTCAATAATATTAATTAGTAATAAAGTGTAGCATCTAGTGGAGCAATATGGCCGGTCCATATTGAGTAGGAATAATTCATGTTCACCGCTTGCAATGTTTTCCTCCAGCAGTGCGCTACATACAATTCTATTTTAAAATAATTGAAAAATATAATTATTATAAGTTTGTGAAGTATGCTTTTTTTTTTTATACCATAAAAGTTCTATGTAAACATAATAATTATTTTCATTAAGTCTTTCTTATTCCTCGTTGGTTTCATATACGAGTTAACAATGCTTATACAGGATGGGATAAAGTAAAGTGCGATTTTCAAAATACTTTGAAAAAGAATATTAAAAAAAAAGCATTCAAGAAAATTATGTAAATAAAATTAAGATTTAAAAATAACTCCAGTAAGATGACGTCATTCAGGCGTAGATATTTTTCCAACCAAGTTTTGTAGTTATTCATCACATTTATATATCGTAAGGATGATGGTGTAATTCGTTGTACAAAATCCGTTTATCCGTTCGGTTGTGCCAAGTGCCACGATATACGGTATATAGTTTCAATGTTAAAATATTACTACTATATATTATTACGGTAGTAAAGATCCCTTGATGAATGAGGTATCAAAAGAAAAGGAATTTCATGGAGAAGTGACGAATCCTAATTTCGATTGTATTAGGGCTTAAATAAAAGTGATGAAAAAACTGGGAGGTTTCAAAGATTTGACGACTGAGAGTCGGAGGATCGAGACGGGATGAGTTGGAATAAGTTAATTTAAGAATTTTGACGCGGGCATCAAAATCATATTGCATTATTTAATATTGGTCCTAAAAAAGGCTAAACAAATTAACCCATTACTGGCTGAATAATTTTTTTCTTTAAAATTTGGTTTTTATGTTATTTTTCTTTTACTTTAGCTTCCAAGAATTAATTAAAAAATGATTTCTCGAGACCAGAAAACATGCGTACAATTTATGGCATTTATGAGATCGAAATTGGATTTAGCAAAAATAAAATTCTATTTACACAAAAACTTTATCATTACACATTTCTACAACTATACACAATAAACAGGACGCAATTACTTATTACAAACAAAATCACTCACTATAAAACGACAGTGGCGTAACAAGGCCAACTGGCGCCCGGAACAAACTTCAAGATTACCGCTCCTTTTATAGAAAGTAAGAAGGCAAAGGGGACACTTGCCCCGGTTAGAATAATTTAGAAGGCGGTAAATTTTGAGTAAATTATTATTATTAGAATAAGTAAATAATATTTCTTTTGATAGTTTTTACCTTAACTTAGTAAAAAAATGAGCCAAAGTTATGTATGTTTGTGGGTATTTATTTCGAAATATATTACCTGAAGTAACGTTATAAAGCGTTTGATTTTTAGTGGAGGGGGGATGAAAGAAGAGGTGGTCAAAATTAATTCTCCTTTCCCACGGCGAAAATCCTAGTACCGGTTCTGCCCATAATTTCAGATTATCTGCTTTTATTGAAATACGATACCGACAAAGTCTCGATATCAACACTCATTTAAGCACTTGAATCAAATATCCAATACCGGATATAAGATAAGGGGGGGGGGAGGAAGGCTAAAAATTATTTTGGAGCATTTTAGCGCCCCGTTTGAACGCCAAAACAGACAAGACTAGAAATTTGCTGTGATATCACCATATCGCTTCCAGCGATTTTTGAAGACATCAAAAGACATCGGGGAAGAAATTCGCACCATATTTCTTTTTTTTTCAATTAACATAATTTACTTTTATTTGGATTTGTGTTATATTATTCAACTCCTTTTTTGGAATTGATTTTCAAGTTTTCGTTAAAATAATTAAATCTTTATTGTTAAAAATACCAATAATATTTACCCAACGTATTGTCATTTTCGTTTGGTACTACTTTAGATCAGACTTGCTTCCCACATAGGACCTACCAAACACCAAAAACTGTCCTTAATGCCTTTTAGAAGTTTCGCCACGGCTATTTGGGATGTTATGGGATTAAAGTGGTGAGAATGGAAGCTTTGGTCCGGACCTCTGCTGGATTCGATTAGGCTCAACCCCCAGGGACCACCGCTCTCAGCAGCTCTTTGGCAGAGAGCAAAGTTCATCGCCGGTTTACCTAGCAGGTGTCGCAACTAATAGGACAAACAGTATCATTCTATAATATATATTAGATGAATTTTATTCGATTTAATGAATTTATAATAATAAGGTTGAGTGAACCCGAAGGTTCAAAGCCATTTTACTTCCACAGAACCCCATCAAAACCCGATTCTACAGAATCAGACCAAATAAAATCCCCCTGTTTACGTTTCGGTTTCCTACTGTTCATTATTTTTATTTTTTTGGATATAATAGAAACCATGTTCAATAATAATTTATAATAATATTAATTTGGGTCATCTTTGTTTTTACTATGTGGCATCTGGTATACAAATATAAATTAAACCTCTTATTTGCTCTGTTTACCTGTTTAAGTGAATATTTTTAAGCTCATTTAAAAAATTAATTTTTGTTGAATTAAATAACCACTCATAATTATGTGCAACTGATACCGTACAACAGACGAGACTAGAAATTTGCTGTGATATTACCATATCGCTTCCAGCGATTTTTGAAGACATCAAAAGCCAGCCAACCTTTAACTTAATCACTACTATATGTCTTTTTAGTGTTGATTTTCAGTAGTCAACAACAAAAGACCGTTTTGGTATAGGTATCATCATTATTAACCACCGTTCCAGGTCTCCTTTTTATGGAATTACCAGTCGTTTTTGTGCTGAATTTGCAGTCGTTTTTTTACAGTTCAAATCCCTTTACTATCATATCTTTCTGCTCTCTATTTCTGGAATCAGCTTCATTGTTAATGAATTTTGGAAAAGCGTTTTTTACTGGAAATCATTTATTTGTTTTAATTATTCCAATATTTCTTGGAACAGCTGGAACAAATATTTGATGTTTGAACTTAAATTAATTATAAATAACTAACTATTGGTTTTCTATGGAATAAATTAATATATTGGAACCGGTAGAGGACTTAATTTGAAAAGAAGTCCATATGGCATACTTGGTAACCAATGCAGCCAAAGTACTGTGCTCAAATTTCCTGATTAATGTCAGGTTCTCATTTTATGGTTAGGCGAATCCCATAATCTGTCAAACCACTGTTCCCATCTGAAAGATGAAGCCATCAGGTATGCTCAGGGTTGAAAATAATTTTTTTTTTTCCTGTAAGCATTTTTCTATATTATTGTGAGATTTTTATATTTACTATATTCCCAACATTTACGTATCCTATTAATATTTTTTATTATTATTTTCGGGTGTTATAAATAATGAAAAACAGTATTATTACTTTTATATTGTTTCTTATGGGAGAATTTCGCTGATATAATCAACAAATTAAGTACAATGCAATTAAGATAGTTTAAAAGATATAATTAAATAATTTTAAATGATAAAAAAACAATCATGTTGAATTATTAGGTTTAAATAATACTTAGAGAAGTCAGAGTGAGAAGGTAAAATAAAAATAACAGAGACTAGAATAAAGTCTGATTCCTAGACTGCGCGAAGTGACATACATAATGAATGGTTATACCCTGTTTATTAGTTTGTATAAAAATTGTTTATATAAATTAAGACGAAGTAAATTGTTTGTTATGGAAATAATCACGACTGAAAGAGTAGAGAAGGATAGCTGTAATAGAGAATAGAATAGAATAGAAAAATAAACTTTACTCTGGGACTAGGTCCCTTAAGAATGACAAGTGTGTGCAAGTAAAAAATAAAACAGAAAAAAAAATGTCTGACCAAAGACTACATTAATAAAAGTCAATTGATATTTACAATAATCTCAATTATAAGATATAAGTATAGAAAAAAAATGAACATTCTTCTAGTAACAAAATATAAATAAATATAACTATACTGACAAAAAAAAATGAAAAGAAAAAACAAAAAAAGAAAGAAAAAAACGAAGACTATAAAATTAATGAAACAATCCAGAGTTAAAACAACCTCAAAAACAATTACAACTAAACAGAATTACATGATTGGTAGATATAATGTTAGAAGCCATGTAATGCTTAAGTTGATTTATATATATATATATATATATATATATATATATATATATATATATATATATATATATATATATATATATATATATATATGTATATTTATATATAAATTGATTGTTATCTATTGGATAATTATTAAGTATCGTGCCTCTGGTTCATTCTGTTCTGTGTTTTAAATCAAAAGTTTCTCTCTTTTTAGGTTTAGTTCCAAAACAAATGGCAATTCCCGTTTTAATAACCGAGTCCTAAAAATTGTAGTATCAGGACTGGGATATTACCACCCTGAAATATTTTACCTAATACTTTTGCATGAGGGCCAACTTTAAAAAATATGGGTTGCTGTCCTTAATTAAATTTATAACCGCTACTACTTGAATAATGAGTCTTCCGGATACCTTGTACGCAGTTACCCCTTTTAGGCAAGGGCTTGTCCGTTCTTAAAGTCTACTAAATTAAATTATCAATCTCATTAAAATGGACGTGGTTTTAAGTTGGGCTTAAATGTAGCATTTAAAAATAATTGTATGAGAAACATTTTCTAAAAATAGGAATAATCAAGCTTTAAAAATAAAGATTTTACGGTACTGTAAATCCGAACTCTGCTCTAATAAAATCTAGTGCGCATTTACCCCACATGAACTTTATATTTACTCTGATTAAACCGAAACGATTCTTACTGAAGTGTAGGATTTTAAAAGGGTGGCACTAAATTCGTTCTCCAATTCAATTAACAATTTACTATTTATATGAAGTCAGAGACATTTAAATTAAGACAAATAACTTTCAAAAACGAAATGTATTATTTTCATCAAAATATCTAAAACGCTTTGCTATTTTACTACGATTTGCTATGTCTAAATATTTTATACACAAATGCAACTAATTAGAGATTGATAAATTATTTGCCACTTCTATAATTTTGTTTTATTGAAAACAAGTTTCGAATGTTATACATTCATCCTAAGTTCTAAAAACACACAAAAATTCAAAAATAAACAATTCAAAATATAGTTTAGTATTATTATACATATTAAATTAGATGTAATATAAATCAGTATTATTTAACATTTATAAATTCTGAATTTAATTAAGACAAGAAATCAAATACATGCTGCTACTCACCAAGCTTAAAATGTATTATATCAAACAAAAAAGTTTGTACTGGTTTCTTCTCGCTCTGAACTAGCAATGAAATATAGGTGGAATGTTTATTGGTACACAGCTATGTTAAGGGTTCGGGGTTTTTCCAGTAATGCCGGTGAGTAATTGGTTTTTCTGTTATAGATGGGAATAAATTTAAGATTGGACTATTGGAGATATTTATTAATATTTATTCGCTTTACCTTATATTGAAATCAGCGTTCACAGAGACTTAGTTGCTAAGTCAAAAAGCATAGTTGCTTGCCAAAATGAGTTATGTGCACTGTGATAATGTTTAGCCTTCTGCACGCTCTGAACATGTTGGTAAAGCAAAGTTCTTATTCTTTCAAAGATGTTAGTTTCATAATATATCGTGAAGTAGCGCACGTTCTCAGTTAAATCAACTTACTATACTTTAGAGGAGCATATATTATGGGTAGATGCTCTTATCTATTATGGGTAGATGCTCTTATCTATTATGGATAGATGCTCTTATCTATTATGGATAGATGCTCTTATCTATTATGGGTAGATGCTCTTATCTATTATGGATAGATGCTCTTATCTATTATGGGTAGATGCTTATCTATTATGGGTAGATGCTTATCTATTATGGGTATATGCTCTTATCTATTATGGGTAGATGCTTATCTATTATGGGTAGATGCTCTTATCTATTATGGGTAGATGATGCTGATCTATCATGCGCAGATTTAGAGGTGGATCGCTCACGGTAAGGTAAGTAATTAAAAGTATGGGGTGTAATATGGTAAGTGTGAATAAATTCAGCAGTTTAATGAATAATTTAGTAAGCTCTGGCGGACAATCAGATAACTAAAGAAAATTTCAAAACGGTTTTAGAATTTTTTAGAGAATGAAAATTTACAGGAACAGTTTAAAACTTTTCAAATTTTTAATTAATTCATTAAAAGTCCAAATTTTCCAATTTTCTATTTTCTGCATTTTTCCCCGAAGACAATATAGCTGTTTCGATTGGTGCAAGCAAGTACACAACCATTCCTCGTTTTTTGGATTGAACAATGTGGGAAAGACTCCATCTTCGTCCAACAAAAACATTTTTATCGTTAGTGCAAAAACCAGGTACATATATCCGGACTTACCATGTTTTTTTCATCAATGTTAATGAATGCATACTACCTTTCTCCTTTAAAAGTTTAATTCGAATATTTTCAGTTTTATTCAAAGCCTAATGGTCGACTTACCGGGTATCTTATTTAATTTAATTTGTCTCCCACCAAAATTCAGCGTTTCTGGACCTGATCCTTGCTGTGACTTCAATTAGTAACTTATTCCCGATCCAGATAGCCAAAGTAATAACTTCGCCCCGAAATAACTCGTGAATAATAGTTCTTGTTGAATAAGGTCCCAGCTAAGTCCCCTTAATGTGAATAAATTACGTTTAAAGGGGTCAGGGGTTTTAATGGTTGGGAGGAACATTCTAAAAATAGTCGGTTTTATTGGTCTGGTAAAATTTTATTGATAATGAAGTACTGTGAATTTATGAGCTATAGAGGTTTTTAACTTGAAGAGAATAAGAGCAATACAAATTAAATTAGCGTTTTTAAATTAAAGTTCTTGATGCGTTTAGTCCTACTAGATCTCAAAGTGGTTTTCAAACTAAATTCCACAAGAGTGCCGCAAAATTTTAAACAAATAATTTAATTAACTTAAACATTGCAGTATTTAATTAAGTAATAAAAAAATATTGTTTTTCTATTACTGTAATATGTTTTTTATTTTTTGGTCTATCTTTTGGAACTGAAAATATTTTAAACTAAAACTTTTAATGATAAAATAAAAATGTGGAAGATAAGCACAAATTATGTAGAAATGCTTATTCAAGTAACCAAAGAAATATTTGCAAAAACTTATTCACAGTAATTTATCATTGTAAGAAGAAAAATTAACTATTAGTTCTCAGACATAGTTGATTTGTACGACTGGGTTCGAATTACTTTTATAAAATCAACGTTAGAAATAAGTGCGTTTGCTCACGCGGAAGCCGAAGATTTTACGATCGTACGTAAAGACTGAAGCATTCAGAAATAATTCTGAATTCATTTTGGAAATTAATTATGAAAGAACTTTTGTGTACACAGAGGGGAACTGGAGGGGACCTTGCTCCTCTCCTCCCTCCCTCCCCCCTCCACAAGAATCAATGGAAAAATGATTAAATTTTGGATGTGAGAAAAATAGAAGAAAATTAAGTTAAATAAAAAAAGTTGTGGGGAAACTATTTTACTACAAAACCCGAAATTAATTTTTAAAATTATTCAATCTAATAGTTTTAAGTTGATCGGTATTAGTGGAGTTTTAGGATCTTGCGATGCATTTTCAAAAACTTTCCTGGAAAAGCATAGATCATAAAGAGCTGAGCTCTGCTCCTGAAAGGTTCAAAATCTTTTCATCTCACATCTGATTAAGAAAAATATAAGGAACTGAATTCTGATAAGCCAAAAAGCTACAATTTTCTTGAAACTATTAAAATTATAAAGAGGAAAATTCTACTCCAGGAATCCTCAATACTCAAATTCTATAATATTCACAGTGCCACCGAAATCGAATTTTAAAATTGTCAATCCATTTTGATCGCAATGATGAGCTCTTTTATAGAAAATAAGATTATTCGAATTTCAAAACCATTTTGTAGATCAGGTGGAAAACAATCATAAGTAGTGGTTAATTGAGAGCCTAAGTAAAATTTACTTTTCTATAAAAAGTCATGGACTCTTAACAACAAAACAGATCTATGCTTCAGGCCGCCGAAATGAGGTTTCTTAGGAAGGTGGAAAGGAAGACCATAAGAGACCGAATCCGTAACACGACAATAAGGTCAAACCTCGAAATAATACCAGCCACTGAGGCAACAGAGCAGAACAGGCTCAGATAGTTTGGGATTTTGCTACGTATGGAACCAAGCCGCACCGCAAGTTGTTCTTACAATGCTAGAGTGAAGGGAAAGAGAGAGAGAGGAAGACCAAGACTGAAGTGGGAGGACGGGGTGAAGGAAGTATTCGCGGAAAGAAGAATGAATTGGAGTGGAAAAAGGAGCTGGTGCAGGAAAGGGACAACTGGTGTCAAGCTCTACAAAGGGTTGAATGCGGTTGACGAGGATAGATTCTGATGATGAAAAAATAAAAAAAAAAACATCAAATTTGAAAGAAAATATAAAAAAATAAAAAACTTGTGACACAAATTAACTAAAATCTCATTTATTATTTTTTATGTATTACCTAAGCTTCAACCAAAAAGTTGTGAATGTGAAAACAATTGGTAATACATAACAAATAACATATAAGTCTATCTGATCTTATAAAGACCGCGGGTTAGTTGTGGGTGATGAGAGTGGGGGGTTAGAGCCCATCCCCTCCACTCATTTTACACTGGGAAGGCCTCTCTATGTTATTCTGTACTCTATGAACATAAAACGGATTTAAAGTGGACCCCAACTCTGCTCCGATGATCTTCGATACAGTGCAAAAGTCTAGGAAGTCGGGGAAAATACTACTAATGATTAACTAAAAGATACTCTGTTGTAAGCTCAATTAAGTATGATAGTTACACTTTCATTCAACTATACATAAGTTATAAAGGTTGTTTAGTATAAATAATACTTGTTTATTTTCATTATAGATACCAACCGTAGGCGACGTAATTCAGTGCTGTACAGTTATTTTAAGCCTTCTTCGAGTTAAAAATTCCAGACAAAATTTAATTTTCCAAATACTTTTAAGTATTGCCATTCCCTTAACACTAATGGCCACGTTTCTTATGCACAATAGGCAATAAGCAGTATGATAGTTTTATAATTTCTTTCGTATTTCTTGGCAATTGAGGCGAAACTTTCGCTAATACCGACTTATTTATACTAATTGTTTTTCCATTAGTCTGAAGAATATCTTAAAGTAGTATTAAGCACTATATTATTGTGTCTTCTTACTTTCAATTTTTTTTGTATTAATAGTTCTTTATATCACAACTTCCAAGACGTAAAATGAAGATGCCCTCTGGCCCTTCGTACACAGAACTTTCAGCGGAGTGCTACCAATCTGTAGTCTCTTTACAAATCACTCTCACATTAATCAGACTACAGTCATATTAATCAGACTACACATTTACTTATATTTTCTAATACAGTTATAACTTTCAATATATTTTATTTTATTAAATAGTGGGTTTTCATTATTTATAGCATTTTCTCCTTGTGATCAGTCTAACCTTGACAAACTGCAGATCCGAAATCATATAATTATCCCGGAGTCCTCTGTACTTCCTCGTCGAATTACCTTAAGCAATTGTAATCAAACTAACATGTGAGACAACTAATTAGTGAGCCTCTGTAATTACTGAGCCAGTTCAGGCTTGTTGTGAACATTCCGATATTTTTGTCGTGGAGTTAGTCCACTATTTGTCTTAAAGTTTCTACGACCCGAGAAGAAAACTCAACAGGAGCCAGAAGAGGTGCCGAGTTTGCGTTCTCAACTAAAACTCTAAATCAGATTTTAGTAAGAATTTATGGAGTTTGTCGAAGATTTCTGTCAGAACAAAACAGTAACGAGGAAAATCCAGTTGTAAAATGTATTATCAGAAACTCACTGTTATTTGTTCTCCTGTTCAAAAATAAAGGAAAATACATGTCATCTAATTAATTTTATATAAATATAGTATAATATTTATTGTATAAATTTATTGATATTTTTATCCTCAACTGCTCTTGTTTATACCATTAGTATCAAACTAAACAAAACTGGTAATACAGTTAGAATATATTTTATTTTATTTATTTAGACATATCTTACAAAACATATCAAATCACTTACTTCAAAATATCTATATGATAAATTAATTAGTCATGCATGACCCGCAAATGTATGCAGAGACAATAAGCTATCTACATATGTTATCCGTTTTAACGGCTTAGCTAATCTCGCTTATGAATGATTAGCATAATACTGATGTTGTATAAGACTAAAAATTTTACACTCACTTTTTTAAAGACGTAAGTTCATGTGTACCTACGCTTCACCGGTATACGGTACAGCGAAAATGACAGGCACAAGTATACTTCAAATTTTCCAGTCATAAGCCCATGGTATATTAGAAACTTTACATATAGGACGTTAGCATGCTAACTGTTAACGAACACTTACGGACCTATTACAAACGATTTAACGATAACTTACCCGGACATCCTAACTAATAATGAATATGGGCACAGCCAATATGCCTGGCGACACTCGCAGAAGGCTGAAAAGGAGATGGATGAGAGAATTCCTTGCCTTTCACTATCATACCACAATACCCATTTGCCAGCCAGCTAAGTCACTGGATGTCATCATTTTTAACAGGCGTAAATAAAAAAAATAAATGTTATGTGCAGGGTGTTCCAACGGACATGGATAACCCCTTGTAGATTCCAGAGTATTTGGAATAACGGGACGAAACTCGCTGGGTCTTTTTTATGAATAATGAATTGTCTTTTTATGACATTCCATCTCATTATAATTGCAGTTTTATTACTTTTTAAGTACAAATACAAGTAATAATAATAATCTCAGCAGCATAAAGGCGCTAACTAAGCAAGATGAGAAGAGGAGAAGTAAGAAAGTTTTTAAGTGAGCAGGAACGACTGTGGTGTATGTAACAGAGGCCAACGCTGACGATATAGCTATCTACAGCAGCAGCATGAACTCCAGCAAAGCACCACATCAGGCCGAAACAGCATGCCAGGAAATAGTGGAAAAATTGAAACTACTGAACATCCAGGTGAACACGGCAAAGACGGACTGCGTAGTATTCGCTCTACAGAAGGGGAAGAAATCGAGACTTCCTCGGACGTTCCGAGTGGCTGACACCACACAAGCGCCATCTCACTCAATAGTCTATCTGGGAATGAAACTGGACCCTCATATGACCCTAACCACTCATTGCTACAACAAAGTGAGATCCATCAGAAGAAAAACATATAGACTCCACCACCTACTATTATCACCTGCTCTTTCACTCGGGCTCAAACTACAAATCTACAAGAGCATAATTAGACCGGCACTCTTGTACGGAGCTCCGCTGTTCACGCACCTCCGAGACGGAACGCAGCACCATCTTCAACAGTTTAAGAATACCGTACTGCGGAAAATGGTAAGATCCACGTCGATGTAGGAGATGAAGGTAGGAGGCACGAACACTTCGAATTGCCCACCATTCCAGAGTTCATAAAAAGAAGACACATAAAATTCTTTGACTCCCTAAAATCCTCGGTGAATCCATTATTCAAGACATTGCTGGTGTCATCAGCAACAGCTCCAGTGCGCTGGCAGCGGACTCTAGAATAAGATTAGGTTAAATATATGAATCGAGAAACAATACAAAAATGAAGTGTGCCCGAACACGATCCACAATCTCCAGAAAAACAATTTCAGAACTCAATAGTAAAAATAAAAACTGCTTAAAATGTAGCAAAGCTACAGCAAAAGTATAATTCATGAAAAGAAAATGATGTAAACATTTTAGGTTAGGAAAAAAAAAAAATAATAATAATCTTAATATAATTACTAACTGCTTGTCAACAAATAGCGGAAGAACTGAAACATTTGAAGACAGATGTGAATCCAGATAAAACGAAGAGCATAACATTTTCGTTCCAGAAAGGGAAGAAGAAACTCCCATCACAGTTTAAAATAAATAATTGCATAAACAAACTATATAAAAGTATCGTTTGTCTTGGAATCACGTTTGACAGGCATTTAAGATTTTCGGCACACGTTCGTAAAAAAATCAAAGCTGTACGAATTAAAACCTACCGGCTTAATCATTTATTCTCTGCCTCACGCCTATCACATCGCTTAAAATCTTTAACATATAAAACTATTTTACGCCCCACCCTATTGTATGGCGCACCATTATTTTCACACGTTGCTAAGTCGAGAGAAAAGCTTCTGCAATAATTTCAGAATCGAATGTTACGAAAAATAGTAATGGGGACTTCACTGCAAAGGGCGAAAACATCGAGGCTGCATGAGGAATTGAAAATGCCAAGGATTAAGGAATTCCTAACAGATAAAAATAAAAAGTTTTACGAATCTTCATCACAAATTACAAACCCCATATTTAGAGAGCTCATACCCTCTTGAGTATCCCAGCAGCGTTGGCAACAACTATTTTGAACATTGAAATTTAGTTTTAGTATTAGTTTGGTAAGATCGACCCAAAATGAAAGGTGAGCCCCATCGCCTAAGTAATAATTAGAAATTATGAAACATTAATAAAAGCTAAAGGTGTAAATAGAACACCTTAAAATGCATATCTGCAGAAAAAGGGGAATCTCCAGCAAATAAAAAGTTCAGAAGCGTAAAATAAGGGGATATGAAAAAAAAAATAATAAAAAAATAAAATAAAATAATAATAATAATAATCATCCAATAAATATTTAAACATTATTGTTTTGTTTTTTAACTTATAATAAGAACTAGGTACTTATTTCATTGAATGTAAAAAAAAAAAAATAGATATCTTTTATGAGTTATTTGTGAAAATAAGTTCTCAAGAAGAAGAAATATCAATTTATGGTGCTATGTATAATAACGCTTAAAAACACATTTATTTATTTATTAATCACAGAAATAAAATACAATAATATGCATTTATAAAACAAATAACCGGTTGCTTGCCAAAAATACTCTTTTATTGACGTTTTGAATCTTTCTGCTATTCTTTTATTACTGCCACATTAATAATTATCGTTATGGAATGAAAACCGACTCATTTCAAAGTGGTTGTGATCCTGTACAATGTTTACTTCAATAGTTTTCTAAAAATATTATTCCTTCAGAGATAATTTTGGAACTTTGTATAAGAACGGTGTTTTTGTGATTACCGCTATCGGGGCGCATCGGATAAAAAAAGAGCCCGATATGAATTCGGCTTAAAATTAAATTTCCTATCAAAATCTGTAATAAACCAGTTACGGTGGGGCGGAAATGTCATAAAAAAGATACTTCATAATTCATAGCAAAGACCAACCGAGTTTCATCTCCTTATTTCAGATACTCTCGAATCTACAGGGAGCGATCCATGTCCGCTGGGAAATCCTGTATGTATGTATGTATGTGTATATATATATATATATATATA